>CABHPQ010175651.1:0-45202 GCA_902168405.1 Peromyscus aztecus
AATTTACTCTGCTTGGGATGCCATAGCGAGTAACGATGGGTTATACATCCAGAGGACTAGTGAGTGCAATCTGCAATGCTTCCAAGAGCATTTCAGGTGGGCAGGTGTCCTTCTTGGCTTCTGATGGCCACCTTCCCAAGACAGCACATATATCTGTTTGTGCATGTAGAGGTAAGGAGGAGAGAGAGAAGAAGAGAAGGAAGTAGGCAGGAAGAGAGGCAAGAGGGGAAATACAGAGAAAGGGAGAGATACTAACTCTCACTCCCTTCTTACAAAGGCACCAAACCTTTCGGGAGTGGGGCAATCCTTATGACATCTTTTCCCCAAATGCTTTCGTAAACTCTTCCTTTCCAAAACTAGTCACACAGGGGGTTACAGCTAACGTATCTAAAGTTTGGTGGAGACACAATTTAGCCCAACATGATTTGCAAAATCTATAATATGAATTGGTCTATTATTGGGTAACCCAACGTAAATTACAAGGCTGGTCTCTGTGTGATCTGAATGATACTGTACCAAAGGCATTTGCGTATCAGAATATGAACACAATGGTGTAATCTATGAGCTTGCATATATTACAAAAACATCAATAGAAAAAGATAATAAAAGCAAGTAGCAGCTTTCTCTCAGACGTAGAATTGCTTCTCTTGTGTCAGTTATTAAATATGGTCAAATTATCGCAGTCTGAAATGTATGTTTGAACCTCGGGCTTGGCCTCTATGTCCTTTTATGATGTCCCTACAATTTCACTGTTCTGTTGCTAATGAGGAGCAATACTAATTCTTTAGCTAATCCCTTTGTTACAATGGATGATCACTTTGCCACAGGATGAATTGTTCTTTCAAGAGTGCCCTTTCCTAGCACTTAATCAGATTTCTGCTTGTATGATTCAGAATCAAGCCTTTCTAATTTAAATTGCATTTTTAAAAGATGAAAGCAAAGCCACTCTGCTAATATTAGAGCCATGGAAACATCTTACTGACAGTCATGAACAACAGACATCTTTTAGTCACTTGGCATGAAACTGTATCATAGCAGGATCCACCACTTCTGCTTGACACTAACTGACAGGCAATCCCCTGCTAAAATGAAATCCGTAAATGGAACTCATCAATGAAACCATTATTATTATTGGATTTTTATTTAAATTCATGTTTATGACAAATACGAACGTAGAAATTTATTGCTTTGAAAATTGCAGAAGGGTGGAAGTGGTGTGGATTTTTCCATTAGGAAATCTGATCTTTGGGGGGCACATCTCTGGGGTGCTCCTAAAGCAGCTAATGTAAATCAGGTTATTACACCTATAAGAAATTTAAACAAGAATAAGTTACCATATAGCAAACGTAAACAAACTCTTTGAAAATCTGATATAATTTCCAATATGTTCAATAGCTAATCTGTTAAAAAAAACTTTCTTAGAATTAGTTATCACAAAACAAATTTGGTATAGTTTTAGAGAACATGCTAGTATTTTGAATTATTGAAAGAATGGCCGTTTGTATTCACATTTTTCTTCTTAGTATTTGGAAATTGACCAGTAAGAGGACAAGGACAAGCTCCTGTCTTACAGATTCCTTCTTTTATTACCATGTAAAACCACTCTACAACCCAGAGAGTACATTACTTCCTCTGCAGAGGAAGAAGCTGAACAACAATTCGCATCTGATTCTTTCAAACTCTGTTTTTAGCCATGTATAAATTAAAACTGATGTAGTAAAGGCTTATTTCATCTTTGTTACAGAATTCCTCATGGCAGTGAGAATGCCAGCATTTTATGTGTTTGAACTGTTTTCCATATACTTGCATTTTAGATTAGAATTTCTCACTGTAAATATTCTGTAAATGGTAAATCAGTTTTAAGTTCTAATTTACTATATCAACTATTTGAGAAACCAGTTAACTCAGAACAGATCAATAGAGGAAAATTAACAGAGACATGAATTGCTTTAAAAATGAATTCATAAATAAATCTGTGCTTTGCTCAGATTCCAAAAATAAACTAACATTATTTTCTGTACTGTGCACCCATTCTTTTATCTATTTTATATTCTATAATTAATTATTACTAATATACAGAAAGTAGAAAATATAGGGATATCAGACTTAGACATAACATCCTTTGAGTCTTTAGACACAGTTAGACTCTTCCAGTTTTACCAACCTAACGTCATCGCAACTTCTGAATTGTGAAGCATCTTCACAGACGCTGTACTCTAGGCAGAATAACTGACGACCTTGCCTTAGCCTTTTAAGTGAATTTCACCTGTCATTATTTTTCTCCTTTCGTGTTATTCAGAGTTTAATTTCATTTCCCTAAATCTGAAACTGATATAAGCTGATGTGTTTTCATCTTTTTTCTGAATTATGATATAATTGTTTAAAAAATTGTAAGTTTGTGTTTCTCAGAAATCATTCTAGAAATTAATCAACGTGAAGCATTTTCTTCAGTCAAATAAATTTTTCCGAAGTACATTATGATTTTAGATGTCCCATTGCACCAACTTTCATGAGTTTTATGATAAACTATCCATTTTTATATTTATAGTACTCTGTAAATTTGCAGATATTTCTTTGTAATTTTGCTCTCTATAATATTTAGATGTCTGTGTTCTCCCTGTAACTTAATTCTCCTCTAACAGTCTTACAAATGCTTCTATGTCTTAAGGACTTGTAAATTTAATGCTAAGGTATTTTATAATTCATTTTGTTATTTAGAACTTTACAATTTTCCCAGGAACATCAAATATCTTATTTTCATCTATCTTTATGTGCTGAAGACCATTACAACCTCATTTATCTGAGGTTTTCGATGAATTTGAGTATTAACATTGTAATCTTATAAAATATTATAGTATCCACTTGTTGAGATAACAAAGCGAGTTGCTCATGACAAGTAAATATAAATTAAGTTAGTGAAGTTACCTTTCTATCTAACCATCCCTCACTCCCCCACCTCTCTCTCTCTCTATATATATATATATACATATATATATGTATATATATAAGATAAACACACATATATATGTATATATCATCTATCACGTATTCTGAAATAGGAATTTACTGGATTGCCCAGGCTAGTCTTGGACTGAAAATCTCAAGTGATCCTCCTACCTAAGACTCCCTGGTAGCTAGGAGCACACACATACACCAGTATCTCAGCTCAGTACTCAGTGGTGTACATCCTTTTGGGCCAATCAGTTGCTAAAACTTACAGAAGAGCACAAGTGGTTTGTACAGAAGATTGGGAAAGCATTTTTGTGCTCTGTAATTAGTACATTTCGACACAACATAAAAGACAAGTAGCTATAGCCTCTAATACAAGATAAAAATGGATCAAGATAGCTTATGTTGAAAGTATCAGTGCTTATTAGTAGTTTAAAACTTCAAAAGATAATATGATTCCTGATATTTTTCATGTCTTATCAAAACTAACATCTTTGTAATAAAACATCTTTGTTCAATTTTTTCCATTACTAAAATTGAAATAATAATTGTCTTACTTAAATTCTAGGGCACTTGAAAGCATTATACAACCTCAAGTTCTGTTCTTTATTTTCCATAAGTAGACAGTTTCTCATATTTTCATTTCATATTTGTGTGTATTTGTGAGATTCATCTCAGCAAGCATCTAATTCATTCATAATCATAAAAATAGTGACAAAATACTTTTTCAGAAATTATTTGTAAACTAAAAATTTTGATTTTCAAAAGAAAATATACTCTTGATTTCATCTTCCATAAAAATGCAAGTTGAAGCATTTTGGGGATTAAAGGAAGATCAGAGAATAGCACTTCCTCACACCATTCTCCTAAATCTCTTAATCTCGAGTGAGATGGAGACTTAGAGCCCTGAATTTTGAGGGAGAAAACCTGGTGTGCTAGCTAGATCCTGAAGCACACTCTTAGTACATTGCCTTTCGGTTTGGTCCCTGGTCTGTGCGCTACAGCCTTTTCTTTGTTATGTAGACTCCTATTCACATCCCCATCTCTTCTTGTTTGTTTAATTGTTGATTTTGGGGGGATATGGTCTGACTGTGTAGCCATGGCTGGTCTGGAACTCACTATATAGACCACAAGTTGACTTCTAACTCATTCTGACTCTAAAATGATTACCATACTTAACTTTCTTTTTTAAAGAAACAAATTGTATGAACCTGGAGAGATGGCACAGTTGTTAACAGCATTTGCAGATCTTATAGAGGACCAGGGTTCAGTTCCAGCACCCAAGTGATGTCTCGTAACCATTTGTAACTATAGTTTCAGAGGATCTGTGCTCCCTTTTGGTCTCCAAAGGCACTGGGTAGGTATGTGGTACACTCACATGCATGCAGGCAGAACACTATATACAGTCTTTACAAACTTTGTGTATGTAAACAAAACCCATACATTTTATTAAAATGAGTATAAATCTATAGAATAGTCTAAGAAGATAGCCCAAAATGATTAAAAAATTAATAAAATTCTTGTGCAAATAAATCTGGAGCATTGGGGATGCATCTCAGTGGTGGAGAGCCTGCCTGGTATGAGCCTGACCCCTCACTGCAAACATAAAGAAACAAATGAACAAGCAGATGGACAACTGGTTAGTTCACAACATTCAGAGCTTGTTTTCATTTACATTCTAAATGAGATCTGAAAATTAAGTGGTTTAGGGGCAAAACAAAATGTAACAACCAATGAAATTTCCAAACAAGAAAAATTTAGATCTAAAAATGGCGCTCTAATTAAAGCTATAGTTCTGAAAATTTAAATATATAATTGACTGAAAATAATAACATTTCAATTCAAAGGACTTTAAAAAGTAATTTCCTTCGGGAAATTTGAACATGAGATTGCTTCTGAGATGTAGCTACACAAATGCCTCTGAGCGAAAGGAGAGGCTGTTCCTTGTGTTAAGCCTTCAATTAAAACGCACTTTCATATTCATTAAATCAGGAACCTACAGCAGTCCTCTAAATCTGGCTCATTCTGAGGAACTGACTGCTGGCTACTGGGAATTATAGAGTTTTCCAGATCTTGTTGACATTTCTAATTTGACTCCTGTCATTTGCTCATGCGGCGCAAATGCTGGATGTGAATTTTAGAGGCGTACAGGCCACAGGAGGTTAGCATTGCTCATGAGACATCAGCAAATGAAAACGCAATGTGGAGAAAAAAATGAGGCGAACAAATGATCCAAACTTTGAGCTTTTCTTTTTTTCAAAAGTAAGCCCTATTCCAAATACTACCCTGTGATTTTTAAAAACATAAGCATTTACCTTATTGATTTTCAAGCTAATAATATTATTCTTTATGACTTTTAAAATTCTTTTTACAGATGCTTTCAAATAATTTATTCTAAATTGGAAACAAAAGCATTGATATCTTCAAAGTTCATGTAAGTTTTAAAAAATATTGTGTGGTATGCAAAAAATTAATATTCTTAAAAAATGTATGCTTTTCTATATCAGTTTTCATACCTGTCCTGGATTAAAATATACTAAGACTTAGTTATGAATACTATTTCACTGAAAAACAGCAAGAACATAAGAATAAGAAAATGGAGGCCTGAGGAGATGGCTTCCGCTATAAGGTCCGAGCATGGGAACCTCGATTTGGACCTTCATTGCACATGAAAAGGCCAGATGGGTAGGCAGCGAGTAGGTCTGGAACTCCAGCACTGGCTGGAACGGGTGTGAGGATAGATACTGATGGATCTTTGGAGTCCACTGGATAGCCAGCCTAGCTGAATTAATGAGCTCCAGGTCAGTGAGAGACCCTGTCTCAAAAAGTCAGGAGAGTGGCTGAGGGGATACCCAACATCAGGTTCCGGCCTCTATGCACAGAGGGACACACAGAGACACCACACAAGAGTAGGGAAACCAGGGGCTGGAAGAATGACTCATTCATGAAAGTGCTTGCCTTAAAAGAGTGAGGATGAGGGTTTGCTCCTAGAGCTCACATAAAAATACTGAGTATAGTGGTGGGTGAATGTGATTCCAGTGCCAGGCAGTGGACACAGAGGATCCTTGGTGCTCACCCGTGGTCCATTCTAACCTAATTTGTGAGCTCCGGACCAGTAACAGACCCTGTCTCAAAGGAGGTAGATGATTTTCCTGAGGATAATGCCCAAGATATCCCCTGGCCAGCACAAACATACGCACACATAGACACAGATACATACAGACACACACAGAGTCTCTCTCTCTCTCTCTCTCTCTCTCTCTCTCTCTCTCTCTCTCTCTCACACACACACACACACACACACACACACACACACACACACCCCTACATGAATAAAGGCACGAGTAAGAAAAGAGCTCTTCTAGAGGACTCTTCTTTGCTTCATAGCACCCATGCAGCATAGTCGATCACTCCAGCTCTAGGAGATGTGGCAACCTCTTAAAAGTACTATGGCCACCATCACTCATGTGTACCTGCACATACACAGGCAGAAAGACATAGATAATTAAAAGTAATAAAGTAAATCTATAGAAAGGGAAAAGTGAGGATTCTCCTGTAAAGTGTCACATTTCTTGTGGACAGTTTTGGTTCTGAAATCATCAAATGTTAATCTATGAACTTATAGAAAGACTCTCTTTTGACAACAAATGCCAGATAGGTCTCCTACTGAGGAACAAACTGAGATTTTCAGGCAGCCCTTCACTTAGCTATATTTAGGCATACAAGTTTTGTTTTATTTATTTCACATCAAGCATTCATGAGAATACATATGCTAAAGAAAACAAGCCACAGAATATAAATGTTACGTGAAAAAAATCACTGGCTAAGGGTATCTTTTTGTCATTTATAGATTACTGAATATCAGGAACAGGGAAAAATATGAAATGCCAGACAACAAAGCCAACAAAATTATATAAGGTTTTTAACAACGTAGATACTCAAGGTAGCATCCCGTTTCTTAAACCAGTCACGCTAATTGGAACAGTGTCATGAGACTCACAGAAAACTGTTGGAACAAAGAACAAAAGAGTTTGACTCACAATTTTATATACCGTCAGGTTATTTGTATTTCATTGTAAATTCAAAGACAGACACAAAGTCATTTTGTTGACATCTGACACATCCACTAATAATAGGAAAATTGAAACTATATAAAGTGAAAGGGTTTTAAAAAGTTGAGGAGCATTACCAAAGATATTAGCATTCACTGAACCCAGTTTTGTGAAACATTGATTTATTTTTACTTTATGAGCAGGAGTACTTGATTGCATGTATGCCTGTGTACCATGGGCATGCCTGGTGTCCATGGAGATAAGAAGAGGGCATCAGTGGGTGCTGGGAACCAAGCCTGGGTCCTCTGCAGGAGCAGCAGGTGCTCTTAACTACTGAGCCATCTCTTCAGTCCCAAGAATCTTGTAAAAGTAATCAATGCAATAATCAATATTGTGGTTCAAAAATAACAAATGTTCTAAGGAAAAGTCTTTGGAACTACCAGCGTGAATTTCGTAAGAAAGGTGTTATTTTAATTGTCTTGTATTAATAAGCTTTATACACACACTCTTTAATCACTTAAAGTGAGGAAAATGAAATGATTTAAATTCTAAAAGGGACAATACACTGAAAATAGCATGTGTCTTTAAACTAATGAGAAGGAGACAGAGGACTGAGGGTGTGAGCCTGTGGCAGCGCACTTGCCCAGTGAGTGTGAGAGCCTGGGTGCCACCTCCAGCACCACAGGCAATAAAAATGGACAGAATGAATGGAAACCTAGGTTAACAAGAGATGAAGCTTATATCATACAAAGACGCATGCATGCATCTCACATTTCCTTAATAAAATGGCCTCAGAACACATCTACCAATAAAATATACTTTACAAAGATTCTTCACATATTTCTTCATATAAATAAATGTAAGATGAAGTTAATAATAGAAAATGCTGCTATAAGTGTACCTTGAGTTTGCTATTATTTAGAGAACTTAAATTATATTGTTACTTTATCCTTAAATGGCCTTTTAGGTCTGTAATTTTAACTCCATTTTATATATATGAAAATGTTTGCTGAGAAACATGAAAGATTTAGTTGAGAAAATGATACAACTAAAGTTTAGATCTGAACTCATGCAGTCTGGTTCCCGAATTCAAATAATTTCAGGTATACTCTGGATACTTGATAAATTCTACAGTTTCTCCAATTTGGGAGAATATAAGAAGGAAATTTTTTACATGCACAGTAAGTTTCCTCTTGTTTTTAATTTTTCTTAGGAATCAGGGTATGAGGCATAGAAAGGGATTCTGGAAATGGGCCAGAGAATGAATAACACAGAATCCCAAGGCTATGACTGAGTCAAGACCCAATCACCTGGATCATAGATCATGAGGTGCTCCTTAGGAAAAGCCCTACTTAGGCCCCTCAGATCCACACCCATTAACGTATGGATGCCCCAGAACACACCACAGCTTCTCTGCTTCTTTCTAAACGCTCACCCTCCTCCCTTCTTACAGTGAAGCCATCGTAACTGAGAGTCCCAGGCAATGGTTTGCAGCTTCCTTAGACAATTTCCTTTCCCAAAAGGAAATTTCATTTGCATTTGAGCCCAAGAGATACTGGAAAATTAAAGGTGCTTTTAACCTGTTCTAAGGTAAAGAAAAGACAGCCACACTGACAGACATTGTAAGAAATGGTAAAAAAACGGCAGTTTAAAATTGCAGTCTAAAACACCCTACCTTCTCCCTTAACCAGCTGGTGCGCTTATGCGTACATATATGTAGCTGTACTATTTTGATTTCTAAAGAACAAATCTGCACACTTTAAAAGTTATTTATACTAATTAGGATATCAGAATTTTTTACTCAACAATAGATCAGAACAACCCCTACTTTCCAGTAGTGGGTTCTAGAAGCTACCTGATAGAAACTGGACACGGAAATCCCATTTGTCACTTTGCATAAGTAAGAGTCTACTTGTGTCATTTTGTTGTTGTTATTGTTGTTTGTGGCTGTTCAGTTCTGTTATATTTATGCTTCTAGAGACTGAACCCAGGGCAGACCTTACCTGCTAGTTAAGCAATCCAGTAGTGAGCTGTGGCTCAGGACTTCCTACAGACTCTGACATCAGTTGTAACTGAGACAGTGTCACGCTTGCTCCTACTTCGCTTCTCTAAGACATGTAAGACACACTCTGCATCCCAGGGTTCCTCACACTCTTTACTTACAGCCCTCGTAGATGTCCGTGGGAATATGGACCGCCGCATGCTGGTAGGATATCTGGCGTCCAAAATTAGCATCTTCAATGAAAACAGGTTTAATTCGTTGGCTGCCTGGCTCACTCTCATTTTTTTCAGGCTATGGAGGAAAAGAAAGATAATAAACAACTTTATAAAATATGCTAACAGACATTTTCATATTCACTTTCATGTTTTCTCAGTATATATTCTTCAAAGATAGAGCCACATTTTAAAAATAGTGCCATGATGCCATTGCTCATGCAAATTTCCATCCAGGTAATAGCACTCGCATTAAATGCTCATGTAACCCAATTAAAACTAACTTGTTTCCCGGTTTCTTCAAGTTGGAAGCATTCCAGAAACATCTGGAGTTTTCTCTTAAAATACATGAGATGTAAATTTAAAATACAGAATCACTGTCAAAGGACAACCAAATTTAAATTATCCACTTGAAATAAATTTCAGGATTTATGTTACCAAGCCTATAGCGGACAGCTGACAATAATTTGAGAAATAATAGGACACATGAGGATAAAGCAGAAATTAAACATCATTATTTTATGCCATTTTCTTGACTTTTGCAACTTTTCTATGTGAACTGGTTATGTTTTGAAAAGAAAGTGTATGAAAGAAGAATAGAACCATTATAATTCTAAATATAATTAATTAAATCTAACTGGTTTTCTGTAATAGGCATCAGGATCCCATTAATAATGGTGCAAACCAATGATCTAAGAATTAAAATCAAGAGTTAATTTCCTCTGTCATCTGTCCTCTCTGATTGTGCTGGTCATATTGTGTTATCTTATTACCCCCTGGGCAGGAGTCTATCCACAATGCTTCTGTAATGTTTTTACCTTGCATATTAAACATATTTTTTCAATTGAAATATAGTTTTATAAGTTTTTGCTAGCTATTTTTAATACTAAATTTAGACTTATGTTTTCAATTCCTTTATTGTGTAAAATGTTTTATATATTCTAAAGGCAAACTCTTTAAAACAAGACAGGAATAAAAATGACATTTAAATACAGTGCACGGAAAAGTCCCAACATTCATCAGCACATGACCGTGATATACCTGATGGACAATAGTGAAAATTATCATCAATAACCAGAAAACGCCAGAAAGCATTGGTAGAATGTTGTAAGAACAAAAACCCAACAGGTTTGCAAAGAGAAGATAGTTTATTATTTTGCTATGTTATTTTATGTTATGTTATTATTTATTATTTTATTGTTCTAATAAATGTAACCCATCAAGTATCACATCAGTATCTTCAAATACTGAGACAAACATACATTGTTATCTGGAACATTAAAAAGACCATTAAGACAGAACTATTAGCAGCATAGATCTTCCTGGATCTGAACTCCTCCACAACCCTCCACTATGTTAGTTTAGTAAGCCATGATCACATGATTTTTGCATAACAAACCATTACCCTGTAGTGTGATATCACCACATATGCACACAAATGGGTCTATTTAGGATTTGAACTGTAAAATTGGTGTTTGGTAAACTGTTTGAAAACAGAACACATTTTTCCATCCA
Organism: Peromyscus aztecus; assembly: GCA_902168405.1. Classification (NCBI taxonomy): domain Eukaryota; kingdom Metazoa; phylum Chordata; class Mammalia; order Rodentia; family Cricetidae; genus Peromyscus; species Peromyscus aztecus. The sequence continues at coordinate 10,731 of CABHPQ010175651.1, forward strand.
GTACAAGCCAGGGATATACACATTTATTAACAAACAGAATTTATGTATTTACAAGTGTCAAACTTAAAGTGAAATATCTGTGTGAGAGAATTACTCACCATACAGAGGAACATAGGAAGGGAGATGAGCAAGGAGGAGTCACAAAGCAAAATACTGCTTTGGTTAAGAAATGTAACACATCTGCCTTGATTAGGGAAAGGAAAAAATGTAAATGATACTGGAGGTTTTTTTTTTTTCTTACTTAGATCATAATATGAGACAACACACTTTATATAAAACCATTCTCCATGGTTTAGCCTTGGATACTATGGACTGAATGAGAGAAGAGGATATTAAGAAAATAATAACCAGTGCTATCATTGCCGTGAAGAGACACTGAACCGCTGGATGATATCACAGCACGTCTCACCCATGAGGGTGCTAAAACAGGGAACACTTTACTGATTCTAAGGAAGTAGTGAGGTCAGTGGCAGAGTGCCACCAGCACCCATTCAGTGCTGTAGAATACAGACTCTCAGGCTCCATCTCTGAACTAGCCATCATAAATAACACAAGAGCTGTCCAGGATTTTAACAAGTCTAGGAGGAAATATAAGTTAAAATATGTTTCTACAAGTTACCAATCAATTAAACTAGGTACAAGTGACTGCTCAGTAGAATACCTCATGAAAAATTAAGATTAGCAATAAGCATAGCAAACATAATAACAGATACCTAAATTTTGTTAACTTTCATTTATAATATAGTCTTATCATTTCTAAACGATAGATGAATGAAAATGGTACCATTTGTCAAATATGTTTCAAAAGACAACATTCTTTGGAGCTAGTGCAGGGTTTAATCTCTCTCCTGAAATGAGTTGGGAAAATCGTGCATACCAATTACACATCTGATAGAGAGCTAACATTAAGAATATATAAAAATTCAAAAAATTAGATATCAAGAAAACAAATAATCCAATTTAAAATATGGTGCAAATGTAAACAGAGAAATCTCAAAGAGGAAATTTAAGTGGCTGAGAAACACTTATAGAAATGTTCAAAATCTTTAGTCATCTGAGAATTGCAAATCAAAATTAAGATTTTTATTAACCCGCCAAAGTGGCTAAGTTAAATAAAACAAATGACAGCTCATGATGATGAGTATGTAAAGTAAGGGGAACACTCATCCATTGCTGGCAGGAAGGCAAACTTGTACAGACACTATGGAAATCAGTGTGGTGGTTCCTCAGGAGGATGGGAATCAATTTACCTCAAGATCCAGCTATTGGGCATATAGAACTCTTGGATATATACCTAAAGGTTGTTTCATCCTATCACAGAGACACTTGTTCAGTCATGATCATTGCTGCTTTATTCATAATAAACATAAAGTGGAAACAGCATGTATCTGTTAGTATACTCTATACTGTCTGTTAGTATACTCTATACTGTCTGTTCGTATAGAGTAAGGGACTAGGAGGACGGATCTAGTAAGGAAAATGAAATAAAACAGATAGTTATGGATGGATGATGCTGGATTGGAGTAGGGATGTAACTGGAGGGAAGGGGGATAAGGGAAGTGATACAGGGAAAGACAGCTAAAACTAAGGGCCATTTAAGGGGTAATATGGAAAGGTAATACAGTAGAAGTTTCCTAAAATACATACATATGTGAAAGCAATCAAAATGAAATTACAAAATAATGAGGAAACAGAACCTCAAATGGCTATGTCTTGTCACCAAATGAATCTTCCAGTACAAGGATTGGATTATATCTAATTGAGCTGTTCAAAGAGCCCCCACAGAAATCCCAAACAACCCAGGCTATTGTCAAGATTGCTCTCCAAACATTGACAGCGAAGGCCCATTGCTGAAGCTGGAGACAATACATATACAACTCACTGAACAAGGAGATATCAAGATGGTGCCTACACAGAACCTTTACCCCTGTTTTCCAAGCTCTTTGGTACAGGAAGGTACCAGCATGCTACAAAAGGAGAAACGTAAACACCAAGCCAGCCACAAGACCTTTATCTAAAATGGTGTACTACCTGCAAGATATGCTAGGGCAGTGGTGGCACAAAGCTTGTGGGAATAACTAACCAATGACAGATTTGACCTAAGATCCACTCCACGAGATGGAACCCATACCTCACTGCTTAGATGAGCAAGAACCTGAGACTAACCTATTCCTCATACTGGATTGCCTCAATACAAGGTCCTACCTCAACTTGATATGCCATGCTTTGCTGACACCCTTGGGAGACCCTCCCCTTTGTGAACAGAAACAGAGGAAGTGTGAATTGGCAGGTGATGGAGAAGTGAGGAGGAGGAGAATGGGAGGTGAAGATCGAAGGGAAAATTTAGTCAGGATGTAAAATAAATGAATAAATTTAATTAATATAATAAAAATAAAAAAAGAACCTGAGACTAGATAGCCCAGGGATCTAGGGCAAAATCAAATAATACTGTTCTAAAATATGCAGTGATAAAATACCTCCCAGTGACATTCTGCTATACTCATAGATCAGTGCCTTATTGAGCCATCATCAGAGAGGGTTCTTCCAGCAGCATAAGGGAACAAATATAGAGACCCATGCTGTAAAATCATGCTTCTGTACAATGAATATGTGTTCATAAATATGATAGAATGCTCCTTTTTTTTAAAGATTTATTTTTTTATTTATTATGTCTACAGTGTTCTGCCTACATGCATGCTTACAGGCCAGAAGAGGGCACCAGATCTCATTACAGATAGTTGTGAGCCACCATGTGGTTGCTGGGAATTGAACTCAGGACCTCTGGAAGAACAGCCAGTGCTCTTAACTGCTGAGCCATCTCTCCAGCCCCAGAATGCTCCTTTTATTACATTTAAGATATTGAAATTATTGTTCCTTATAATATTGAAACTCTAGTTTTACTTATATGATGATTGGAAAAAGTTTATTTAAAATAGTATCATATATTAGTGATATAGGAATTAACTGACATTTTAAGGGACAGCGCATAGTTCCAGTGTGTGAAATGCCACATATTCTCACTAATACATCTGGAATTTTCAGATCATGTAAGAGATGAAACAGTATTTCTCTTCAGTTTTTTCCCAAAATATCTCATCTGAAATAAACAAACTTCCAAATGTTCAGGTCTGGACAGAGAAACTGAGCAAGTGAATTCTAAAATATAATCAAATGTACTTTATAAAACACATAAGCAAAACACAAGATGTTCATGTCTTAGACTGCCCTTAGTTCAATTTAAATTATTAAATAGAATCAGAAATGCAAGTTGATGGCTGGGTAGGTCATTCAATTTTACAATCAGAGTGTATTTGTATGTTAAATCTGGAAATGAACAATAATTCCATAGCAAAATACCCCTGCATATATACTATATTAAACTAAATATTCCAGTAAGAGATATTTGGAATGAAAGCTTGATTTTAAATGAGTTATTTCTGAATGTTAAACTATACTTAGAGCAAACTATTTAAATATTTATCTATCTTATCTAGGCTTTGCTGAAGAGAAGTTTAGTCATTTTACACAAGTGAGGCTGGCTAAGCTCTCACTCACAAGCTTGCTTGCAATCCCACACTGTATTTATCCTAACTGCTCTCTATTATTTTTGGGCTGTGCAAACTGAGAAAATCTAACTGGTATTGAATAAAAGCAGCTTACTCTGATGCTCTGGAAATGTATCCAGTCCATATTTGTATTTCACTGCTGAAGGAGTTAATCAAACGGGTTCATGTGTGATGAAACACATTCTACAATAACCAGATGCTACACAGCCTCGTATACAATTCAAAGAGTGAAGGGGATCTATTTTAGAACTTTCACTTTTAAGCATTTCTTTATTTTCTGTAGCTGTTTCATAGACTGTGTTTACAATGCTGCATTGCAATAGTTTATTATAGACAGTCCAGATTTTGGAATTCTTGAATGTTTCAATGATCTTCCTAGTCTAAAGTGATATTCTTCTATATAATATGCTTCATAGTCTCAAATTAGTAATTGTTAAAGTAGTATTTAAAATGAACTGAACATGCAAATATATTGGCATATTGTGACAATATAATGGATTTAAAAATTAGTTTCCTTATCAACCACTACCTCACCATTGGAATTCATGCACTTGAGGCTGATCTCTAGATAAAGATGGTTGCGAGCAATGGATTCTGGGAAGCAGAGCCTCCTTTTTGTAAGCTAAATGGGCGAGTCAGAGTGAAGACTTGAGGCTGCAGCAGGCCACATCCAGTGACGGAGTGGTCAAAGAGAAAGGTTTGGAAATTCCACCAAGCCAGAGGTATTTCATTAGAGTTGTACAGCCAGGGTGAGTATTAAACAATGACTCTAGCGCAGTGACCCTGAGAACACAGTGGCGTTGTCTCTGAATTGGTCAGCGGCTTTCTCCTAGGAGATGCTAAGACTTATAGACCTATTTACTAGATGAGGAGATGTAGCAGGTAAGTATGTATTGGGGTACACTGAACAAAAACACAGTAAGGATTTAAATAATACTAATAATTGAAAATTTATTTTATTGAATCATAAGAAGAAAATAAAAAGTATATAAATAATTATATTACCTTCATAAAAATATTTGAGTTTATCTATTCATATTGGACATAGCAACATGCTCTTATCTGTGAAATAAAAAGATTTCTTCTATTTTTTTCACACAATTACAATGCTATAACTCCTTAGAATTACATTGTGAAAATCTAAAACACCAATTGTTGAGAAAAAATTCTTCAACCTGAGAATACTTTGAAAGTTACATGAAAAGTCTATGTATGGCTGAAGAGATGGTTCAGCAGTTTGGTGCACATACTGTGCTTACACAGGACCCAGGTAAGTTTCCAGGACCCACATCTGGTGACTCACACCCACCTGGGACTTCAGCTTCAGGGGATCTGATGCCCTCTTCTGGCCTGTGTAGGAACCTGCACACAGACTCACATAATTAAAATAAATAAAATTTAAAAGGGAAAACTGAATCTTTAAATCAACTTTCTAAATTACAGTTAATGGACGGGTGTGGTGGTACTCAGTTAATCTCAGTACTCAGGAGGCAGAGGCAGGTGGACCTCGGAGTTTTAGACCAGCCTGGACTACAGAGTGAATCCAGGACAGTCAGGGATACACAGAGAAACCCTGTCTCAAAAACAAAACAACAACAAAAGGGCCACTGTGAAGCTGCCGTAAACTCATCTTCTGCACTTTTTATATTTAAAAGTGAAGAACATGAGGTGAACAAATTTGGAAAATTTAGGGAACTGGAAGGAGCTGAAATTTTATACTAACACAAAGAAAAAATAAATTTTCTTTAAAAATCACTCTAGGGCTTATTAAAGCAAAAGATATACATTTTCTAAAGTGACAAAGATAAGCATGGCCATTAGACAAATAAGTATGAATAAAAGTAGAAAGGTCTACTATGCACTTCAGCCTCAGTTTACTATATTAGACTTTAGAGGTAAATTAAATTTTCCATATAAAATGTACTGGTATAAGTGATGGCTACTTAACAATCATAATCATAACAGAATTCTAGAATATTCTTGATGGGAAAACGCTGCATTTTTTCATCTGCAGGGATGATGAATGCCACTGACGTAGCACAGTGTAAGCAGGCTCCCAAGAGCCACAAACAGGTGAAGATGATGGAGATGAAGGGCCGGGCACATCTGAACTCCACATGTTCACAATCTTAAACTGGCCAACACCGTACAGTGTTGTACTCTCACTAAAGTGCACACTTCTACATGTTGAGCCTAAATCTACCACTTATACTGAGGGGAGAAGCAGGTGATTGCGGAGCCACTAAAGGTTCAAGGGTACACTCCCTCTATGGGAGTGGGAACTGCTGACTCCTGTGTACATTAGATGTGCATTTAAACGATGACATTTGACTTCTAAGACATGAAACTAATAATGACCTCTCTGATAGGCTGCAGTCATAGCTCACCACAGCGCACATTCATAGCTTATGCAAGCCTATTGGAGGCTATAGGCTCAAACTGAGCACTGCACTCTCAATCAATCAAAATCAGTATACATTTTATAGAACATATTAAAAATAAAAACAAATATGTTCATAAACAATCTTAAAAATAACAATGTGTAGTTTCTAGAAAAACTGTGAAATGGGAAAAAAACAGATTATACTCACTTTTTATCCAGTAAATCCTCAAGTGGCTAATTTACAGTTTGCCTGCCTAAATAGTAAGTAGCCATGGACTCCACCCACACTGGGGGTTATAATGATCAGACAGTAGAAACACATGCAGAGTGGAATAGGCTTTGGATTTTTTTTTTCTGAGGCAGGTTTTCTCTGTGTAGTCCTGGATGTCCTGGATCTCACTCTGTAGACCAGGCTAGACTTGAACTCACAGAGATCCACCTGCCTCTGCCTCCTGAGTGCTGGGATTAAGGATGTGCACCCCCAACACTCGGCAATCTAAACTGTCTTCAGAGCTTAAAAAAAAATTGTATTACATTTATTTATTATCCAGTTTGTGTGTGTGTGTGTGTGTGTGTGTGTGTGTATGTAGTATGTGTATGTGTGCTCTGTGTATGTTTGTATGTATATGTGTGTGCTTATGTGGTGTGTGTACATATGTATGTACAATGTATTTGTGTGTGTACTTGTATATGTGTGTGTATGTTGCAGGTAGGTGTGTGTATGTGCATTTATATGTGTGGGGTGTGTGTGTGTGTGTGTGTGTGTGTGTGTGTGTATTACCTGTTTGTGTGTGTATGTGCGTGTGTGTGCGCGTGTGTGTGTGATGTGTATGGCACAGTGCATCTGTGGAAGTCAGGACAACTTAGAGGAATCAGTTCCCTCTTTCCACAGTGTTGGAGCTGATAATCAATCACAGGTTGACAGGTTGCTAAGCTTGGCATTAAGCACCTTACCCAGTGAGCCATCTCCTGGGCACAGTCTTCATAATTTTAACTTAATAAAATCTTGTTATTTACAACAACATGGATGGAACTGAAGATCACTATATTAAGTGAAATAAGGCAAATAAAACAGTAATATTCTTACGTTTTGATTCTTACGTGGAATCTGAAAGTCCTGATTTTGAAGAATTCCAGAATGGAGTGGTGACTGCCCAGAACTTGTAAAAGTGTGTGGTTCTGGAAGAAGTTGATTAGTGCATTCCTTCTACAGTTAGCTCTGGCATGCTGCTACACTACAGAGACTAGACTCGAAGATAAAGAGTCGTGTGTTTCTAAATGGTAGGACAAAAGATATTTAAAGTCTTGACAATGAAGAAAGTTTGATGCAGTACTTTCAGCCTGGTTAAAATAGTACACAGTATACACAGGACTTGAAACAGTAAATGCTATCCATTTAATATGTATATTTTAATGGTCTGTATATTAGTTAATCAAGTATTTCTAAAGGAAACAAAATGTTTATTTCTTGACAAACATGGATCATGCCTGGGTCTCAGTAACTCTACATCAGGCATTAGAAATCACCTGTGGCAAACATTCTCTTCATTCTGTAATTCAATTGAACATAATGGAAAGTCCCTTTTAAGATGTTATAATTGAAACGGATGTTAGATTTCAGGAAATAAAGTTTGCTTCACTACAGAAAAGCAGGCAGTAAAAATCCTCACGTGCAGCAGCTCCCTCACAGGAACCCTCCCTCACTCCCAAGGCACCGCTGCGTCCACCACCAAGGAGTGACCCATGGCACAGCAGCACATGAGATTCAGAGCTGTCACAAGGGCACCACCCTGGATGAGGGCCTTAAAGCTCAGCCATTTCACTTTCTCTAGCTGAAAACATTAAAATGGCAATCATTTGTTCTATTTAGTATTGCTTTGACCCTCGTGTGATGCACGACACATGAAGAATATACCACATATCATTATAATCCACTCTAAACACATTGTAGCCAGTGCAGTGAGATCACTTATTTTTGATCAACAACAACAACTTCCAGGAAAAGGAATAATTCATTTCTTACACAGGAGCAACTAACATTTTTTTCCTACGTGTTCTAACTGAGGATTCTGCATTTGCCAAATAAAGACTTCATGCTATAAGTTACTAGTGCAAAAACGTCAGAAAATAAACCCAGAGTCTTATTATTTAAAAAATAATTATAATAGATTCTATTAGTGTATGAAGCCTAAATCCTTAACACCTCATTCTAGAATCAGATCTGTTTCTATAAAATTAAATCATGAAACATTAGCCTTCTAAAGAGACTTTATATAAAATGCCACGCTAGAATTAGTTTTAAAGCAGACAAGACTACCCAGAAGAACACAAATAAATATGCAAGGGAGCTCTGCAGAGTAGCTAAATGCCCCAGACAGGTCAACATTTTTAAATGATCAATACAATAAAGTGAAGCAAATGAATCAATTTCACTTAATGAGATAGCTAGGTTACGTGCTTATTTCATTTAGACTGTAGTTAGAGACAGAGCTCAGAAGAGGTTAGAGGGTTTGGAAGGCTCCATTCTGCCCCCCAATCCCCTCAATCGGGGAATTCGGAAACAGTGCATGCTAGGAGCACAGCTCAGGCCACTGGGTAATCTGTGCTCAACAACTCAGGCCACTGGGTAATCTGTGCTCAACTCAGGCCACTGGGTAATCTGTGCACAACAACTCAGGCCACTGGGTAATCTGTGCTCAACAACTCAGGCCACTGGGTAATCTGCTCCACCGATTTTCAGGGAATTTGAAGACTTATTGGGATGTCTCAAAAGATCAAATTAGGAGTCTAAGTAAATGTCAGCTTTACAGAGAACCTCACACACACACACACACACATACACACACTCCTTTTGGTGGTTAAAAAAAATTATGTCACCAGTCTAAAGTTTATTGTGATATCATTCATACTGTTTTAAAACTACACGTATTAATGTTTCTGAATTGGACAATATAAACCGAAAATGTCCTACACTGGTTACCTCACCTGTGTTGTGTTACTGACACCTTCACTTTACAGAACAAATGACTGAAAAGAAGAGGTCACAAGGCTTTGACAGCATCAGTCAGCTAGGAAAGGGCAGGGCAGTGATTGACACGGGGGGGGGGGGGGGGTGCCCTGAAAAACTTTCACCTCACCATCACAGCACATACAGCAATTTTCCATGCATGTCTTCCTACTTAAAGAAGCAAACAGAGCTACATTTCAAAATTTTAGGAATATAAGTCATATTCTTACTTTCAAAATTTTAAGAAAAACAGAAGGTGAAGCAATTTCAAAGATTCATCAGTCTATTCTTTCTAAATATTTAAAATATTTTCCTAACAAAAGTTATATATGTATTATTTAAAGTGAAATAATACTCATTAACATAGCTTCTTTGGTAATAAAACCCAACTACTGCTTATTCTAATGATGTTCAAAAACAGGCAGAACTCTGGTTTGGGTGGAGAAATAATAACAATCCTGAGTACATATTTCATTCACAAAGAATTATGGAAGCTTAGCTTATTGATCTAGACCTGAAGTAAAAACTCCTGAGCCCCATATGCTTTATAATTACAGTCAAATACACTAACTGTGTTGCTTACTCCCCATGGAACTTCGACACAAAGGAAACTACACCATCTGGCTCGACACCATCGTTCCTGTGGACCAATGAGAGGAAGGGCAGATGGGGGCAGATGGACTACCTTGAACTTTGGAGCCCGTCATGTCAGATGATGAAAAAGAACAAACATTTACCTTAAAGATCAATAAAAAAAAAACCAAAACAACAACCACAACAAAAACAGTAGAAGCTGGTTTTCCTTCTCTTCTCTCGGTTTTGCTTCCCCAAAGTGAAAAAAACCAACATTTTCTTTGACCTCATGGTTCTGAGTTCTTATTTCCCCCTCTACTTGGCCAAAGCGGCATCTCTTTAAAACTAGTGGGCCTTCACAAACACTCTTGAAATAAGACTACTATTTGACAAACAGGTTCAATAAGCATCACTTCAACAAATACTCTTAAGTATATCTGTAGAAGTGAGGTCTGAAGTGTGTTTCTTAAGACAAGGCATTTTCCATAAAGTCATCAATGAGTTACAAGTTCCCAGAAACCCTGAGGAAGGAAGACCACTTGCTCCCTAGAAAATGGATTTGTTAGGTGAACCTACGTTTCAAAAGAATACATAGTGTTTGATTAGAAAAATTATAGCACTCTGTGATTAGTTAACCAGAGAAGTAAATATGTCAACATACACTAGAACAATTTAATTACATGTGGTCAGATGGTCCTATTTCCAGTAAGGTTATGCACCTTATACAACTATGAGAATTATAATTTGTCAAACAATTAAGTTGAGTAGTACTTTCATTTCTGTTTCAAGCCATGACTCTGAACATATTCTACAATCCATGCTGGACATCAGCTCTATACCTATTTTGGATACTGCTTCCTTAAAGTCTGGCTATCAGTAGGTATTTATTTTATAGCTACCAGGTAAGTATAAATATCATTGAAATAGAGGAGCAAAGGTGGTATAAAATGTCATTAAGCATCTGCAGACAGAATCCTTGAAGGGTTTCCACATGACTGCACAAACTGGCTCCTTTGGAGAGGTGCGAGAAACGGTACATTCTAAATAAACAGCTGATCACCTTAAATACTTGTTTTGCTTTGAGGGAGGCCATGAATCATCATCATAATGAACATAGCAATGACTTGTACTTGAACATATCAATCTTCATGACAAATATGAGTGTGGTGACATGCCAGCATGCCACATGTTGAAGAAAACAGGAATGAGAGAGTATATTGAATCATGATTCCAATGAGAACTGAACTCATGGCCTTTCTATGATTTATTCTGTTATGAAAGCTATCCCTACATTTCCAGCCACTCATCACCTAACACTCTCCAACTCCATATACTCTTTGGTCCATTATATGCTGGTGTCCTAGTATTTCTCTTCTATTTAAGCCTTTTTAAAAGTGCTTCTTCTACATTGTTTAGATGTGTGAAGCATGTTGAGGCTAAGATAATAGGACACAGGTAGGGAGATTGTGGCAAGCTGAAGGACACGTCATGTGGAAAGGTAGTCAAACTAACTGTTTTTAACACTGCTCAAGCTCATCAAATTAAATATTTTGTTGAATCCAGACCTGTCATATACACGTAGTTTCACACTTGTTAGGAAATTTCAGCCACTTATTTTCAAATTTGACATATAAGCTAAACATAAAACTCTATTTTAAGCCATTCTCCTAAGCAACCAAACTAAACATTTAACTGTCTACTAGAGATCTTCTATTGGATGTCCTTGAGCAAGGTTTTGCTATAAATGTTCTTGACTTTTTAAAACCCTTTGTCTGAAGTATTGTAGGCCACCCACATCCACAACTGTACAAGATTTCACTGTAGACCTAATTGCTGCCTCCCATTAAATCTGATGACTCTCTACTCCCTATGCTTTGGCTTAGTCTTTGTTGACATCTTAACTATCCTTCTAATAAAATTTCTCCTCTTTAACCATTTGCAACTATTTCTCAAGTTCATTGAGTGCATCATACATGAATAATTCATGTTGTTAAATTTGTTAATTCTTCTGATGATAAATTCTTCATGGCAGTTTTGCTTTATGATTTTGGGTATGCTTTTTTATACACGTGAATCTTTCTCTGCAGAGACTAACCATGTATTTAATGTTGCTTTCCTTTCTTACCTGAGAAAGATAAAGTAACTCCATCTCAGAGACTAATATCTGTGTCTTCATTATTCTGGTATTCCTCCTCAACTGAAAATTTCAGTTTTTCCCATTGACTGTCCTCTAAGTTACTAGATTTTTTTTTAATGGAAGATCTGTCTTATTTTAGAAATTGGAAAAAGCTCAGAGGATAGGTTGTATTTTTGTTTCCTTCCAAGTCATCATATTGTAACTAAAGGGAAGAGAATGACAAAATATTTGTAGTTTTTGGTCAAGAGACAGTCACAAAGGTCAAGCACTTTTTTATTTAAAATTTAATCCTTCAAAATATAGTAACTACTATAGATCTAGGGTGAGATGTGGGTAGTAAAAAAAATGGGCTCTTTAAGAATGGAATTAAGTGTGGAGGACAGAAAGAGGAAAACGCTTAGACCATATGTACAATATTATTCTCTTAAGTCTTTTCATAGTTACATAAAATGAGATTTAAGCTTAGATTCAGTGACTTACTGGAGAAAGAAGAACCTTTCATAGGTGACTATATTGTGCTATACTTTATCAGAACTACATCAGCAGTTTTAACCACACAAATCTGCCCTCTTGGAAATAATGCTCTGAGATGAAACCCAAAGGAATCGTTTGTAAAACTTGGTGGTACCTACAAGAAGAAAGCCATTTAAATACCATAAGTTGTCTTCTTATCAGATTCTAGAAATATTTATGCATGGTCATGACTACCAAACTCAACTATAAATATATATATTAGGAATATTTATGTATTCATAATGTGCTGCATGATTAAAAGCCTATTTAAAACTTACTAGCAAAATAGTTAAGATTACTTAAGTAACTTGTACATGTATTTGAGATCAATGTCTAACCAAAGATGAATGACTTACGGTAAGAAAGGAAATGAATGATAGTGTATGGGAAATTGAGAATATGGCCACTATGTTGCTACTCATGGGATCTGAAAAACACATGATCTAACACCTAACTAGGGAGAAAGTTTAAAATAGCAACTAGTGGTTCAGAGTTTATAATTATTCAGCCTTACAATTAAACATTACCTTTTGGCTATTTTTATCACTATTGAAATACACAGAGAACAATTTAAATGTGATAGCAGTTTCTTTCTTTCTTTCTTAAAGGCAATAAGAGATAAGTTTATTCTAGAGCCATTATGAGTGACCACAAACACAGATTATGTTGCCCTAAATAAATTCCATGTAACAAGGTAGAAGCAGTTTCATAGGGTTTTTATAGATGTATAGAACAAAGAGAGTCATAAATCAAGCCAACTTTAAAATACATTGGCGGTAACATCACAGAGACAGGTACATCAAGATGGGGGAATGTTGTCTTTATAATTGCTGCTGCCTTTTAAGCCATCGCTTGCTAATCAGCAACTGCAACTACGCAGCTACCTGCAGCAGTTCCCTGCAAAGGCCGAAGCCTGAGGGGATTCTGTTCCCTCAGGCACCGACTCTTTCAAAGCTACCAAAGGAATTTATGGGTTCAGAGGCTAATTATTTTATCTTGATCTAGTTTTAGTGGAACAGCCATTCCCTGCCCCATTCCATATCTGAACTAACGCCTTGTGATACCAAAACAACAATAAACAAAACAAAACAAAAACCAAACCACCACCAACAGAAAGCTCATAGAAGCTGTTAACAGTGAACACTAGCTTCCACCAATCCAAGAGCTAAGAATGTCATCAGATAACATCTTGGGCCTATAGAAAAGTTTCCTCTGTTGTAGAATATTATTTTAATGTGTGTTACTTTTGCTTTTGCTCTGGAACATTTGTTTAATGATGTAAAGATGTGTTACGTTTGTTTGATTAAATAAAATTCACCTATAGTCAGGAGGCTGAGTCTGCAACTAGCTGACAGAAAGTAATAGGGAGGAGGGAAGGGCTTTTAAGCATGGGCTGAGAAAAGCACAGGGGCTTTTGGGGAGATGTGAGCAAGAAGAGGTGGTAAGCAAATTGCTATTCAGCCTCCTTGAGGAGCAGAATTCCACCCCAACCTTTGAATCTTGAGTTCTACAGAGGGACAGAGATTTTGATAGCAGTTTCTTAACTTAGCATCCTAATTAGTTCTACTGATGTGAGACAGTGATACATAAGATGGCAGTCTGACATCTTAGACAGAAAACAGTAATAGTGAGCCAAATACATACTAAAACAATGTGTGGCCATTATGATTTGTGAGCATTTTATACATATATATCAAATCATACATATGTAATCATGAATGGAACAGTCCATTAATTCACCTATGCTGCAAAACATTTTGTGAAAATGAATAAAATATATCATCTATATAAGTCCAACTTCCTTAGACAAATAATAGTCCACAGGGCAAAATAAAACAATGCAATGCTTTAAAATCCTAAAATAGATTATGAAAGTGTAGTATTTATCAATATTTTTTATCTTTTCTGAAAAACATGTCAATTGTAGAAACCAATTTAGTAATAGAGATCAAAACACATGAATCGTAAAGGATTAGATGATAGATGATTTATTGTTATTATTATTATTATTATTATTATTATTGGGGTTTAGAGACAGGGTTTCTCTGTGTATCCCTGGATGTCCTGGAACTCTGACTGTAGACCAGGCTAGCCTCAAACTTACAGAGATCCACCTGCCTCTGCTTCCTAAGGGCTGAGATTAAAGGCACATGCTACCACTACCCAGCGAGAATAGATAATTTCATATCCATTTCATGTAAAAGCGATTTTTTTCATCTAGGTTAAATATTCAGCTATATTTAAATTATAAAAGATAAGCAGGTGGAATGTTGCCACCAACTTTAATTCACTGAGAAAAGCAACTGGAGACATGTAGAGAAATTACTGTCTCCTAATTACTACTCTCCTTTGTTTCGCTTAAGTAGACAATTTTGATATTTTCTTGGGATATGCCGATCTGAGGGGAAAAAGTGAAGTTCCGCGTCCCCTTGCTATGAAGCTGTGCACTTTATTATAGGCTGCAAACAATGAGTGAACAAAGAAGTGATAAGTGCAACCTTCATAACAGGCTCTGTAGGGGAAAGGGATTTCCTCTAATGTCACCACCTACTTTTTGGAGAGAGAGAGAGAGAGAGAGAGAGAGAGACTGAGCAAGAGAGAGACTGACATTGAGACCATGAAAAACTAACAGCAAAATATGATCCTAGATAGTCCAAAGAGTAACTATGAGTTCCCACACTATCCCTGGTATCCAGAAAATTATCTAGAAAGAGAATATCAAAATACTTCTCAGGTATTTAATTATCTTGTCATAATTCCTCATAAATTCTAAAAAAAAGACATGAAATATTTCAAATCAGCTATATTGTGTTATATAGAAGGATCATTGATGGTTCAATTAAAGTTAAAATTTAACACAAAATTGTAACAGCCATATTATTTCTCAAAATCCTTCTGTAAGTAACTTAATGTCTTTGTGGCAACTCCTCCAAATTATAATTTTGACTAATTATATTATTGTTTTGAATAGGAATTAGATGTACAGCATCAGTTTTGATTACATAAACATTTAGGTGCAATGAAAATATTTTCTCAAATACTTAGTAGAATTTTTCACACACTTTTCTAATTTTTTGTTTGTTTTATTTTTAATTACATGTATTTGCAAGTGTGTGTGTGTGTGTGTGTGTGTGTGTGTGTGTGTGTGTGTGTGTGTAGTGTACAGGAGTTTACTTTCCAGTGGAGGCCAGAAAAGGACACCAGATCTCCTGGAGCTAAAGTTATATGTTGCTGTGAGCCACCCTACGTAGCTGCTCCTAACTAAACTCAGGTCTTCTGCAAGAGCAACAAGTTCTTTTATAGCAAAGCCATGTCTCAGGCTCCTTCTCTTGACTTTTAAGGTCTTTAAAATATTTGAACTTGTATTTGAAAGTAAATCTGCTCAAATTCCTTACGGAAACATGTGGCAAATAAATTAAAAGTTAATACAGATATTCTTTAAAATATTTTAACTACAAATAAGATATATTCTAATTTATTATAAAAACTTCATACTTATAAAAGTATTCAGATTCACTAATATGATCACAAGCTAATAAAATTTATATGTGTCAGGTAACTTACTCAAATAGGTATGAAAAAAAATCTAATTTTGCCAACATTCAGAAATATATATTCAAATCCATATATTTCTGATAAATTGAACCTCAGAATATTTCAACAAGGTCATGAAGCCACTAAGAATAATAGTATTTTGAACAATATGTTTCCCCTATGTGTAGGGTAAAATGTGAATATTGGTAGATGAAAATAATCAAAACAATAAAAAAAACAATTTTAATGTGCTAAATGTTCTTTTAATATAATGCCAAGCAGTGCTTAAGAAAATAATTAGTTTGTAAATTGAAAAGAGAAGTGGAATTTGGACTAATTTTTCTGTAAATGGTATATAAATGCATTTTTAAATTAAATGATCCAAAACCTCCAACAGAACCACTTCTGGGAATCTATCCTGCAAACAAAATTAAAATCTTATTAAAAATTTTAATACACAAATATATTTTTATATTGATCTGAGTTGAATGTTCAAAAACAGAAATTTTATTTCTTCAGCAGAAGAGTTCATTTCATGGTATCATATCAACTTAAATTATTATCTAACATCTATTCAACAACACAGTAAATAATTTTACTACTTTATAAGTCAGTTATGTGAATGCTTGTGAGGTTGATCATGGTTGCACATGACTGCAATACCAGTCACCCCTTACATAGCAAGACTGTCTCACAAAACCTAAACTGAAAAAAATAACAAAGCAAATTAAAAAACGTTAATTTAAAAACTTTAAAAGACAAAAGATATGGTAACATGATTTTATAACAGGGTAAGAAATTGTTAGATGTCTTTTCTCCTTCCTTTAAGTATTGAACTCTATAATGTCCAGAGTCTTTACATATGTCAAATATATTCTCCATAGAAATATATACCACCATCAGAATTCAGGTTAGAAATGGAATGAACTCAAAACAGCTCAAGTCAACTGCAGCACATCTTAGATGAAAAATAACTTGGGGTTCTATGTGTGTGAGCCATGTCTCTGTGGAGGGCAGAGGTCAATGTCAAGTATCTTTCTAATGACTCTCCATGTTCTTTCTTGAGAATGGATCCCTCATTCATCTCACAGATTGGCTACACTGGCTGAGCCACAATCCTACAGCAGCACCAACTCCTTAAGTGAGCACTGGGTGTCAGAGCTCAGGCCCTCGGGCTTGGGCAGCAAGCACTTCAATCATTGACTCAGCTTCCCAGCCAAAGCTCTGGAACTTTAACAGGATGCAATAACCTCTGGGTAACTAGAATTTAAAGGCTTGTCTGAGCAGGACCTGGTTTCTAAATCCTATTATTTTCTTTATACTATATAACATTCTCTGCCAACTTCTCTACCAATGTGTACATAAAGAAAGAGATAATATCACTCCAAATACTTAATAGTAGTTTCTGAATTTTAAACTTAAATATTGATTTTTTGATATCCCTAAACTTTTGATTAAATTTGCTGAAGTCTGTCTTAGTAATGCACCATTTTATAGGAATAATTATAACACATAACTGCTGTGGAATAATCCTTCTGTACACTGTGAATATGTATTACTCG
Organism: Peromyscus aztecus; assembly: GCA_902168405.1. Classification (NCBI taxonomy): domain Eukaryota; kingdom Metazoa; phylum Chordata; class Mammalia; order Rodentia; family Cricetidae; genus Peromyscus; species Peromyscus aztecus. The sequence goes on from CABHPQ010175651.1 coordinate 28,006, forward strand.
CCTTGGTTAATAAAGAGTTGACTGACCTATAGCTGGGCAGGAAGAGATTAGGCGGGACAGCCAGACTAGGAGGATGCTGGGAAAAAGGAGGGCAAAGTCAAGGAATCACCAGGAGACAAAGAGGGAGCAAGACATGATGGAGAGCAGGTAAAGCCAAGTGACAATACACAGATTAAAAGAAATGGATTAATTTAAGTTATGAGAGCTAGTTAAAGACAAGCCTAAACTATCAGCTGATCACTTATAATTAATATTGAGTCTCCATGTCAGTTATCTGGGAACTGGTGGGCAGGAAAGAAGTCTTCCTACACATAACATTATGATTCACTAATTTTGGTTGTGATGAAGCAGCAGAAAATACAGATCTGTCAGTAACTCCACTTCCATGGATTCATTTCTCTATTACAGAGGGGGTTTTTTTCAATACTGAAACAGGAGAAATAAATAACATCAAATGTATTTTTTCAATATTTGAGAGATTGTGTCTGCATGTCACTTATGAAGAAAGCACTGGCTGTGCTTTCAGTATTTCACATACAAAACTCATGCTCACTTCTCCACTCGTGATGAGCGAACAGTCTATTCTTGAAGCACTGTGCTGAAAAATGGGTCAGTACTCACTAAAACTCAGTTTCACACTTCTGACTGTATGCTTCATTTCCATGTAAAACAAAAGAAAATTTGTGACTAACAAGTAAATATAACTAAGCAAAATTGCTTTGCTTGACAGAAAATGTAATTGCTTGTATAAATGTTAGAACCAAATGTTTATTTGCTATATTTAGTGACATCATCACAAAGTAACACTCTAGAAGATAAAAATTATAAAATCAGTGTCAGTGTTTTCATGAATTAAATGTTTATTAATAGACACAATTAGTATACTATCAAGAAAATTGATGATGAATTTGTATATATTTTATTTTTTTTTCAGTCACTGAGATTATAATTCTCAGTGTTTTATCCTTCACTTTTACCTCCAAAGCCTCCCATGAACCTACCTAGTGCTTCCTCAAATCCGTAGCCAAATTATTTTCAAATAAAAAATACTAATTCTAATTCTGTGGTGGACATATTGTACACCCCAATAAACTTATCTGGGGTTCAGAGAACAGAACAGCCACTATATTAAACACAGAGGTTAGACAGTGGTAGCACATGCCTTTAATCCTATCATTCCAGAGGCAGAGATCCACCTGGATCTCTGTGAGTTCAAGGCCACACTGGAAACTGAGCCAGGCATGGTGACAGACACCTTTAATCTCAGGAAGTGATGGCAGGAAACAGAAAGGTATATAAAGCATGAGGACCAGGAACTAGAAGCTTTTTAAGCTTTTAGGCTTTTGAGCAGCAATGCAGCTGAGATCCATTCCAGTGAGGACTCAGAGACTTTTTGTCTGAGGAAATAAGATCAGCTGAGGAGTTGGCAAGGTGAGGTTGGCTGCGGTTTGTTCTGTTTCTCTGATCTCTCAGTTTTTATCCCAATAGCTGGCACTGAGTTTTTTATTAATAAAACCTTTTAAAAATCTGTGTTACATAATTCTAACACTTATTCTGATACCACTCAATAAACTGTGAAAAACATTTTGTATTCATTGGCAGACTGTCCTTAATACCCATTCTGCATAATTAAGATCACATGCACTCTCTTTAGAATAAGAAAGACATCACAAGCAAACCATCTATGTTAGAGAAAAGATTAGATTTTTATAAAGAAGCTTAGTGTGGAGATGGCAAGAAGGCTCGGCAGCTGGAAACACTTGGAGAGGACCTGGGTTTTGTTCTAAGCACCCACACGAGAACTCACAACCATTTGTACCTCTAGTTCCAGGGGATCGTATTCCATATTCAGACTTCTGTGGGAACTAGGCACACGTATGGAACACACACATACAGGCAAACACTCTTACACAGAAAATAAAAAGAAAGAAAAAACCACTTAGGTTTTCATCTATGAAAGAGGAAAATATGTGTTTTTCACAATGCTATTGTACAAATTAAGATAATTTGTGGAAGATGGTTATAGGATACCAGAAATTTTAGTACTCAGCTAAATCTGTTATTTGAAGACATTAGTAGAGTTGTACATTCTGGGAGTTGTAGTGGATCAGTACAATATGTATATTTTATATCATGTGCTCAACCTTGCAAAGGTAATACACATATCTAAGCCACTGCAGCACACACTGAGCAACATACAGGTGTGCTGGTTCATAGACAGACAGCTAGAAAGCCATTGTTAATACAGAAAGGCCATAAGCAGTCAGGACAAATTAGATAAGCAAAACACCCATCATCGCCTCACTACAGCTGACTAATGCTTTCCTTTTGGCATCTAACATTCTCTTTAAATGTGTCAAATCCAGTTTCAGCGAAGTAATAATTTAATGTGAAAAATTTTAATACTCACATCAAGATCATCTTTAGCATTGTAGTAGACAACTTCATTGCTCTAAAAAGAGAAAAGAATGTTGCATTGATTATAAAGTATAAACAAGAAATACTGGACCTAACAACACACTTCTGACTATTTTAAGTAACAAGCAATACTGCTTTTAAATTACATCCTATGAAACCCATAGACACCCTAACATTTTAAGAAACACTGAAACAGTAAATCAGAACAACCGGAACAGCACATCTTGCAGCAGAATGAATCCCAGTACAGGACTGAGAAACATCATCCACCGAAAAGAAAATAAGGATTTCACGTTGAATGTATCCTTAGCATACCCAGATAAACAAATAATGAACACTATTAAAATTAGGTAAGACAATTTTTATATTAGTTTTAAAAGCTTTTAATCTTCATATATAACTTTCCACAATGTCGACAGTTAAAGACATAATACATAATGTCAGAAATTTTTCATGAGATTTAAGTAGCAAAATTCAGATAGTAAAGAGTACCAAGTTATATGTGTCAGATTATATAATTATCAAATTATATGTTAATATTATTTCCTAAAGAAGGAAATGCCTATAAAGATACAAAAAGTATACAGAACACCAAATAGATTGGATCAGAAAAGAAAGTTAACCACATCATATAATAATCAAAACACTAAACACATAAAATAAAGAAAGAATATGAAAAGCTACAAAGGGGAAAAGGGAAAAGACCAAGTAACATATAAAGGATGATCTATCAGAATTATACCCTACTTCTCAATGGAGATGCTAAAAGCCAAAAGTGCCTGGACAGATGTCTTGCAAACTCTAAGAGAGCACAGATGCCACCCCAGACTACTATACCCAGCAAAACTTTCAATCACCATAGATGGAATAAACAAGATATTCCATGATAAAGTCAGATTTAAACAGTATCTGTCCACACATCAATCCTTACAGAAGGTACTTGAAGGAAAACTCCTACAAAATAAAGTTAAATACATCCACAAAAACACATGCAATAGATAATCACACACCAGCAAACGCCAAAGAAGGGAAACACACACACACCTACTAACCACCACCACCAAAACCAAACTCAAGAAACTAGACAACATCAGACCAAATAATCCAATTAAAAGTGACGTACAGATCTAAATAGAGAATTTTCAACAGAAGAATCTCAAATAAAGAATTGTTCCACATCCTTAGCCTTCAAGGTAAATCAAAATGACTCTGAGATTCCATGGTACACCTGTCAGAATGACTAAGATCCAAACACAAGTGACAGCTCATGTTGGAGAGGCTGTGGAGTAAGGCAGACAACACTCCATTGTTGGTGGGAGTGCAGACTTGTACAGCCACTTTGGAAATCAATATGGCAGTTTCTCACAAAACAGAGAATTGATATACTTCAAGACCCAGCTATACCACTCCTGGGCATATGCCCAAAGCATACTCTACCATACCACAAGGACATTTGCTCAACTATGTTCATAGTAGCTTTATTTGTAATAGCCAGAAACTAGAAACAACCTAGATGTCTCTCAACCAAAGAATAGATAGAGAAAATGTGGCATGTGTATACAATGGAGTATTACTCAACTGTTAAAAACAATGACTTCATGAAATTTGCAGACAAATGGATGGACTAGAAGAGATCATCCTGAGTGAGGTAACCTACGTTCAGAAAGACAAACATGATATGTACTCATTCATAAGTGAATATTAGCTGTAAAGTAAAGGATAACTAAGGTACAATCTTCAGACCCAGAGAAGCTAAGTAACAAGGAGGGCTCAAGGGGAGACACATGATCTTGCTGTGAAGGGGAAATAGAACAGACATTGTCTGTGGATGTGGAGAGGGGCTTGTATTGGGGTGGGGATGGAAACAGGAAGAATCAGATTGGGAGAAGATAGAGGGAGAGAGTACAGGGATTGACAACTGGAGTCTGGGGCATCTCTGGAATGGGCTAGAAACCTAGAGCAATGGGAACCCCAGACATCTATGAGGATGACTCTAGTTGAGACACTTAGAGGGGACAGAGAGCCTGAACAGACCGTCTTCTGCAACCAGACAAGTTGTCCAGTGGAAGCAGTGGGACACCAATCCAATCATGAAAGCTTCGACCTACAATCTGTCCTGCCTACAAGATGTGCTGGGGTAAAGGCGGTACAGAAATTGTGGGAGTGGCCAACCAGTGACTGATCCAGCTTGAGACCCATGCCATAAGAAGGAGCTCACCCTTGACACTGCCTGGAGGGCCAGGACCCAGAGACTAGATAGCCAGACACCTTAGGATAGAATCAAACAGGACTGTCTAAAAAAAAGTCAATGAAATGGTTCCTAATAATATTCTGCTATAATGGTAGATTGGAGCCTAGCCTCAATGGTCATCAGAGAGGCTTCATCCAGCAACTGGTGGAAACAGATGCAGACCACAGCCAAACATTAGGTGTAGCTTGGAGAATCCTGAGGAAGAGAGGGAGGAGGGATTGTAGCAGCCATAGGGATCAGGTCAAGAAAACCTATAGAATCAACTAACCTGGGCTCATAGGAGCTCACAGAGACTGAACTGACCACCAGGGAGCCCACATGGGACTGGCCTAGGCCTTCTGCACATACGTTACAGTTGTATAGCTTGGTCTTCTTGTGGGACTCCTAATAGTGGGAATAGGGGCTGTCTGTCTCTGTTGCTTGCTTTTGGGATACTTTCCTCCTACCAGGTTGCCTTGTACAGCCTTTTAATAGAAGAGGAGGTGCCTAGTCTCACTGCAACTTGATATATGATGGCTGGTTGATATCCATGGGAGGTCTGACCTTTTCTGAAGAGAAACAGAGGAGTGGATGGGGTGGAGGGCGGAGTCTGGCAGGAGAGGAGGGAGGGGAATCTGTGGTTGGCATGTAAAAATAAACAGACAAAATAAATAAATACAAAAACACATAGTAAGTTGTAACTGTCTAATAGAAAAATACATGAAAGTCATGACATTTAGAAAAAAGCAGTAAATGAAGTCACTTTGGAAGTGTGGACATGTGGCTCTACAGTTATGTGCATGTACTGCTCTCTTATGGGACCTGAGTTCAGCTGCCAACAGGAACATAGGATGGCTGTGATCACCTGTCACTCTAAGCTCCAGGAAACTTGAATCTCTCTTAAGGACTCTGGGCATTTTCACTCACTCAATGCCTCTCTCTCTCTCTCTCTCTCTCTCTCTCTCTCTCTCTCTCTCTCTCCTCTGTCTCTCTCTCTCTGGCACACACACACTTATAAATCTTTTGAAAAACTGTCACTTTTTTCATGTGTTCACAAGTCTCAGTATATGTCTGAATGTATGCATCTCCATGAAGGAAAACATAGTTTCCTTTCCCAACTTACAAAAATAGAGACCAGGACCCACCTTTTGTTGTTGATTTGAAAAACCCATGTGATACTGAGGAGACTAGTCTAGTCTCAATGAAGACTAAAGAAGCCAAAACTGTAAATATTAAAAATTATGATTCACCTCCCAGATTAAAACCTATATATTGGAATTTGTGTCAGAAAGAAATGATTGAACTTTAAAAACTATCATTTGATTTTTGAAGTGCCTGGGTAGTGAACATTAATGAGCACAGAATGTCCAATTCCTGAAACTTCTTACAGCATCCCTTGTGACTGGATTAAACACAAAAGCAGGAGACACTCACGTGTCCCCCGAGACCCACATCTAATCACTGCTTTATTGATTCCACTTGCAATGCAGTCATTTACGCGTCCGAGACAATTTTCAGTTTAGAATGAGGATCCTGACAACAATTTAAACACAGAGTAAGTTAGTCTCCATTGTAGACTTCATTCTGTGTCACATGCTTCTTGCATTTACAAAATCAAAACATGTAGAAAGTTGAGGGAAGCTATGTTACATTCCAAGCACCATTGTGCCATGTCAGGAAAAGCAGGAAATAAATTAAACCCATCCTCTCTTACTGGAAACAGTTCAGTTTCACAGCACAACCTGGGGGTGTAGGATTCCAGTTGGTAGACAGTACTAGAGTTAATAGACTCAACTGACTAATCAAATCGTTTCCTATATGTGATCATGGACAGAGGTTAAGCCTTCCACTCGGAAGGTGAGGGTGTCCCACAGGCTGTCAGGAGATGATCAAGAACAAGGCAAGCCAGGAGTAACTCAAACTGAACATTTTGATTCTGCTAAGATAATTTCTAGATGAAATTCTAATTCAGCCAAGTAAAATTAAACTCTTAAAAATTCAAGCTTGAGGATTTCTAACATACTCCCATTTTTACTTACTACATTTTATATAAATCCTGTTATTTAACTATATTTTCAAAAATTGTTCATTTCTCCTAAAACTGTTTTGGAAAATGATTAATCTGAAATTTATTGAAATTTTATGCATTTATACCAGGTCTTCTGGGTTTGAGATGACATCATTCATTATACTTGATATGTTAAAATGAACTGAAGAAAATACAAATGCTACATATGTGTGCTTGATTTAAATTTGAATATATGTGTAATATACAAACTATATATAAGTACATACAGTTATGTTACACTGAATTAATCATAAAATCATAGACTGAACATCTGCATCCCTTTTTGAAGCCAAATATGTAAAATTTTCTATTTTAAAAGAGTTCATTCTTAACATAGTTTTTTATATGACCTAAATATATTTATATTTAGGATAAATGTGTCTTTGGTGAAGACAAGACAATGATGAGGCACCAAGTCAAATTTCTGTTCTTGGGTTGGGAAGGTGACCGACCTTACAGGAATGAGCAACACCTAGCGACACACACCCTACAAATCTCTGTCTTCTCTGCCAGTGAAAGTCACGTGGCTTTAGGACCACCGCCAGTAAAAGTCACGTGGCAGACTTGTCATTAGTAGGATATATTTTATTATTTCCTTACTAAACCTAACACAAAAGTTTAATTGGTCCATTCATTAGGATGAATGTGTATAAGAACCAGGATTTGGAGACTTTGAATTGGTTACACAGTCCTCATCTATGGCAAAGTGATCCTAAAATATTAACATGAGCAAATTTTGTAACCATATTAAATATTTTTCTGGTTCCAGTTTCTTATATTTTCCTTTAGAAATATTTTTGTTTGGATTTTTTTTTCAAGACAGGGTTTCTCTGTGTAGCTTTGCGCCTTTCCTGGGGCTCACTTGGTAGCCCAGGCTGGCCTCGAACTCACAGAGATCCGCCTGGCTCTGCCTCCCGAGTGCTGGGATTAAAAGCGTGCACCACCAACGCCCGGCAAATATCACTTCTTTTTTTTTAAAACTTTTTTTTTTCAGGTCTATGGATCGGGTAGACGGTGGGGACTTGAACCCAGGATCTCTGGAAGCGCAGGCAGTGCTCCTAACCTCTGAGCCACCGCTCCAGCTCTGGAATTTTTATTTATATATTTTCAACATTGTTTGCTTCAGAAATAATTAAGTTCCAGAGATCTCATATTAGGAATAAAAAAACATACTGCAGTATGTGCAGTAATGTTAAACTAAATCAGCATGCAATAAAGTGAATCAAGTCATGGAGTCACCAAACTATCCAGAGTAAGATAAAGATACAATTCACAGAAATAAAGAGTAAGTTATTAACTCAAGCAGATTCTATAGTCAGATAATATAAGACAGAGAATTTTGATAAAAATGAACTCACTACCAAAGGAAAATTAGTAGAGGAAATTTTATTTTTAAAGAAAAAATGTTGAATACTAAAGACACAGACTTGAAGGAGAGGCACACGTCTTAGTCGGGTCCTTCTCCCTTGGCAGTGTCCCCGCCTCCAGCCCACTTAAACTTTGTTTAGGAAGATTTCCGGAGCGGCATAAGGAGTCAGATCCCAAATCCTCAACAGTTACTTCCATGTAGGTGTTCTATGACTTGAATCACTTTATGGCACTTGGATTTAGTTTAACATTTCTCACCTACCTTAGTATGTATTTTCTGCAGAAGAAACAAGAGCTGCAAATGAATAGGGCGTGAAGAGTAACCGCTGTTATCCCTAGTGATGACCATCAGCAATTATTCCGACTACCTTCTCAGTGCTAAGTGCTGGAGAACAGGATGACTAAATCTACGTTCTCACCAAGGGAGCAAAGGCACCCACTTCAGCACCTAAGTGGCCAGACGAATCGGTGAGGTCAGGCAAAACCCTAACGTGCTACATTAAAAATCTCTTGGTATCTGCAGATAGCAGATAATTAGACATCTCAAAGAATTAACTATATTTCCTCTTTATTAACAAGAAGGCAAGGGGAGATTGGGGGACTCTTAATCACTTACCTAGCCTCCCTAAAAGTTCTCTGAGTCCTTCCTTCCAGAAAGTAGTCAGACCAATATAATTTGCTGGTTTAATTCAACTACAGCATGTAAACTAACAACCATAGGTATTAGTGATAGAATAAGTTATTGTGTTTCTTAACTATGACTAAACATTTTGATGAAAATTATTGAACATCATCACCTAAGAAAATAGTTCAGATAGAAACAGTAATTTTCAATGGTTTTCAGAATAAGGTAAAATATTATGGAATTAAGCCAGAAACAGCTTCAACTAGATCGTGGATCAGTGAAACCTCCAGAGGGCTATTTTTCATAACTCAGTCATCTCAGATGACAAAAACAAATTGTTTTGTTTCTGATTTTAACCAAGTAAGTTAGATGTGTATTTTCTCCTTGAAATAAATTTACTTTATATGGTCGTTCTAATATAATACTGCTGCTTGGTAAAATTTAAAATGTCCCCTAGTAAGTTGAGAGATAAATTACTTTAGTCTCTTGGTATCTATTGGGAACCAAAAATCAAATCTGGGCAAAATAGGCTACTCCATCTTAAAAATGTATATTATGAGTGACAGCTCCAACATGCCAGTTTCCTATAAAAGTAGTTCTCTGATGAATAGCTATGTTAAAGTCTAAGGTCTCGGAACTAAGCTTCTCTGTAGAAATACGATCCTTCTAAAGGTAAATATTAAATATTGGAACCAAAAGCTATGAATGTATAATCCACAGCCTAAATGTGTGACATTCTCAATATTCCAATAGAGATAAACTTTCTGTAAAATGGGTAATTCTTTTTCTTTGGTGATACCCTTGCTTCTACACAGCCTGACACATTACATACAGCTGTATATTCTACAAAGATTTTTCTATTAAAGCAGGATTTTGATTAATTTCTATCATTCCTGACTTTCAAATTAAAATCAGATGAAATGATAGATATTCATTAAAAATGAGATATTTTCATCATTTTTGCATGCCAAGATCCACAGTGTAGCTGGCCATGTGTTAGTTAAATTTTATTAAAATATATTAATAACGATTTGGCCCAGTTAAATTTTATTAAAATATATTAATAACGAACAGCCTCATGTTGAATGTCTGTGTGCAGAACATCAACTGGCTTCACAGCAACACTGTGTAAAAAAAAGTTTAGGGACCAGTAGGTTTAGTTGTTTATGTGTGTGAGTAGGGGAAAGTGTTTTAAAACAGCAGTTCATTAAAGCACTCTCATAACATTATATTAATTTATTATGAGGATTTTATGAGCAAGTTGAGAATGTAAAATTGATAAAAAAATGAAAGAAAAAACATGAACAGAGTTGTATTTGGTTATCAATGTCACCAATTCACTGGACTTAAGACATTGGGGACATCCATGTTTGTGTTATAGAAAAGAGATAGACAGTGAAGCACCTGGTCTTGTGTGACAGTTGATACCTATTGTGTACAAGAGAAAATAAACGAGGTGCTTACAGGGAAAGTGTTTGGTTGTGTGACACTCACAAATGTTTACAGATATTGTACACATATAAAGAAAAAAATCAGGAATACAAATTCATGTGTAAAGTTTTAACATTTTTCTCATAAGAATAGATGTCTCGTAAAGCTTTACCCATACCAAGCCCATGATGATACCTAAACACATGATGTTATTGCTGTTTCTGAGAAGCAATTGGTGAAGAAATCCACATGTCATAGAGCAGTGGGTCTTAGCTGTGTCGACGGAAGATGCCTGCTACCTGACGCTGCACTGACATCAGGACCTGACTCCCATCGGTCATTAAGTACTTGTCTTTCTCAGCCTCCTGCTGAGCCTCCTGCGTTTATGAATGCAGGGTTACTATTTCCTAGAGACAGTACATTCGATGTTAAACACACGCACCTAATAGTGTTTAGTCTCTGAGAAACAGTCATTCATTGTATGCTGTTTTATAATTTATCTTAAATTACAGATTCAATTTAATACTGATATAATTAGCTTAATGAAAGAATAAGACAGGAAAGCAATGTATTCCTATTGTAAACTTATTTTTGTTATTTATGAAATATGTTATTTTACATTTAGTACTCAGGTAATTTTCATATTTATAACATCATTGAGTTAAGTTCCATTATAGTACCTGTGAATTAAAGTATTATGAAATAGTTCAGCATACATTAACTAATCATTAAGTCAAAACTTCCTATGGGAATTGACAAGAGTAAAAATAATAAATCCACTGGTCTTTTTAACGCTTAGTTGCGTAGCCACCCACTGGGATTCCAGCCTTAATATTTACGGTGAAACTACTGACACAATTGGATATACCCCCCTTAATGAAACAAGGAAATGTATACTCCCCAGCAGGAAACGGGAAGTCTGTCTACAAAAGAGAAACACACTTTCAATGGAGAGATTATAGTGTTTCAGATTGAACAGTGACAGTGTTTTATAAAGCCACAAGAGTGTTTTGAATATTGCTTAAATTATACTGCCTGATAAATAGTTATCAAAAGCTATAGGAAATTATTAAAAATTTCACATTAAGACAGTAAGATGCACAAAATATATGCAGCTTTTTAGAAAGTTTCAAATAGAACAAATGTGTACACACACCACATATAAACATGTAGCACACACACAAAATTCAAATAAAATATAGTATAGACCATTCTTAGAACAAACCAAGAAGAAACTCCAAGTGGGAAATTTATTTCAGAGTTCCTTGGATCTTGGACCTCAACAAGGATCAATTTCTTTCAGGGTTAAGGACAGTACCAATTTATTTCTTCATCTTATAGACTTTAATAGTAATCTGCCTCTGAGCTATTCCAGTGCTCCAGATGAATTTAATAAACAGAAGACCTTAGACACTGAGAAAAGACAAAAGTAAAATATGAGAAGATAAAAATGTTATTTTCTACAGGCCCCAAATCTCCAAGGAATTTCAGCTCATAACTAAGCAAGCACATTCTTGATACTGGAGGGTGCACTCGACTCTGCTTCGGCCTGTAGACGCTTGGGTTATAGTCATTAACACCATTAATATTTCATCCACAAAATCTTTCATTTATCATGTCCTTCCTACTGACTTAGACAACACAAAGCTCTTCTTGACTTCTGATCAAAGTTAAGAGCACTTGACCATAACACATGAGATCCTAGCAGTAAAGTCATATTAATTTGTCCCATTCTCCAAATGATTCATTTTCAATCTCAGAAAATCATCACACTGAAACAAAATATAAAGGCTCACTTTATGGTAGTGACTTAATTACTGGGTGTAAAACAATCTGTCAAAGATTAAGACCTAAAGAATGTTAAAGGTATCATTGCTATGCCAATTCATCTCATTTCTTACTGATCACAAGGAGCAGTGTATTCGGAGACAGAGACACACAGACCCAGGAGCACTGTGCCTAGTGCATGCTGGGATCGGCATTTAATTGCTTAAAGCTGGCAACGTCTTTTAGATACAGAAGAGCCGGATCTCTTCAAAAACAGTATGTTAAAATTTTAATTAATCTTCAGCACATTGCTCTTTGAATTCCTCATTCCTTTTATTTTGAAACAATGGGTTTCCGTGCTAGATGGACAGGGAGAATGGAATAAATAGTACTAAAACAAATATTTTTTGTTTCCTTTGGAAAGCACGCAATACTTTAGTCCATTTAAGGCAAAAGTCATAACAACTAGCCTTCTGAAAGCAGAAAGGGAACACATTAAAAGTGGATTATATTACATGCAAGAAAATAATCTAGAATGCCTAAACAACAGACGGTTGTCACACAGTGCTCAGACTATGGCACCAGGAGCATGCACAGCGCTCCTCTTTAGAAACAGGGCTTCTCCACCTCTTCTAAAGACACCTTTTGCTGTTCACCAACTCTGTGTCAGGGAAAACATAAGTAGTCACTCTCTGGGTTATACGGAATAATTAGTGAAGGCCTGATTCACAGGCCAGCTGCATCCAAATGCTCACTCTGCATGCTTCTCATACTACACTGTGGTCTGCTGTGGGGCCCTGAGTCAGAGATGGGGAAGGTGTGCTTGGCTGGAGTCACCAGTGACCAGAACACATGAGATTCCTCACAAACTCCATGGAACATTTTCTAAATAGCTTTCTCCTCAATGGAAAAGGCCTTAGCAGACTGATTTTCATCTGCTATACATTAGATTCACTTCAAACAGACACTAAGATTAGAACTTAAGCCAGGCCATGGTGGCGCACGCCTTTAATCACAGCACTTGGGAGGCAGAGCCAGGCAGATCTCTGTGAGTTCGAGGCCAGCTGGGTCTATAGAGCGAGATCCAAGACAGGCACCAAAACTACACAGAGAAACATTGTCTAGAAAAAACAAAACGATTAGAACTTGATCCAAGGTAATTTATTTAGGAGGTGATAATCCCATCTGATATTGGGGTTTGCATGGCACCTCCAGAGAAGATTCCTATGAATGAGCACCTGAGCAGGGAAAGAGCTGTGACAGAAGCAGCCTGTTTGTAAATAGACAGCACCCTTATAGGGGAAATGAGGGTGGGCAAAGGAAGAAACCTCAGTGGCTCAGAACCCATTGCTCAGTATTGCGCCGTTAGGCTCATTTAGACAGCACAGACTTTTTAACACACACTAAAAATACATGTAACTCTACATACATATGACATCAGGTGTTATGTGTCTCAGCGTCTGAAATCTCTGTAAGTGTGTTTTAGTATTATATTTAGACAAAAGCCACCTTCTGACATCTAGAGTACCCCTGTCCTGAGCCTGGGGTACAAGTTTGCTTTAGCTGGCTTAGACCAGGGGTCTTCTAGCATTCCTCTATGCCAAACTGTTATTTTACTAGGCTTCCCATAAGTCATGCGGGAGCTCTCTCTCTCTCTCTGGCCTACTTTCCTAGCTCAGTGACACCAGGAAACACCCACAGGAGAACAGAAAAGGACAGAATAGAAATAAGGAAATTTAAGACGTGTGTATGTTAGGACCAACGGGGAATCCATTCCCTGGGGTCATTTTACAGACACTGAATTCCCTAACGAGGACTGAGTGAGCATGCCATCTACACTAGCCAGCATTTTTAAACATGCCCTATACTCTGCAGCCAGTTCAGGAAGCCATCAGATGTTAGGGCTGCAGATACATGAGGGGGTGGCTAGAAGAACGTGGACCAAGGGCCTTGTTACATGCTGAGGGAATGTGTGGGGGGAAAAGTCCTATCAGCTGCAGCCATTCAGGGAGTGCGTTAGAGGCCAAGCACAGGACAAATAACAGATGACCTTCAGCACTGGTCAGGTACAGCAGGGCTGTCCAGCCATGAGCTTCCCTCTGTCACACAGTGTGGAGGGTAAAGATTGGTAGACGAGTCACTTTGATTTTTATGATAGCAATGTTAGAACATGCTTGTTTTATCTAGTGAAGGCCTTTATGATGCAAAGGGACCAGACAGCCTGTGCTGAGGAAAGGATAAGAAAACAGCAGCAACACAGCTGTGCTGAGTGACCAGTGATGGTGACTGTCTTCCGTCCCCAGACAAGTTCTTTACCCGGTCCAGCAAACCACCAATTAATCTGTTCAAAGCTGTTTGTTTTCTCTTCTCATGAATTGACCAAAGAACTCCAACATCAAAGGAATGCAATAATAATTTAATGTCACAATTTATCTGAAATAGCTTTTCAAAATTTAGGGGAAAATGTAGGTTTATTATTATATAGATTATTTAAATAATATTCAAACTATTTTTATGTTTTATAAAATTATAATGATGGCTTTCTGTTTAAGTATTCAAGCTATATTTATTTAAGCAATATACAAATAAAGTAAAAAGAAAGTTGAAATACCAGATAAAGATTTCCTAACATTAAAGGGCACTTATTTTTGTTTAATAAAAATTATGAAATGTAGTTTTTAAATGATAAAGAGATTTTTAAAAAAAGAATGAATACTCAGCTTAAGGACATATCTAAAGTAAGTTTACCTAAGTTGATGCAATTTCAATAATATGCAAACTATTGCAGGGGTATAGGGCTAATTGAAGTCTTCTACATTTTAAAATATCATTCCACACACGTTTGGAACAAAGAAGCACATCAATGAACTCAGTCTGATCATATTTTCCTTTTTAATACATAAGAAACTCAGTATGAAAAATATTTTACATTTAAAAGATCAAACAATTTCAAAGTCAATATCCAGGTGTGAGGAGTGAGGAGAAGGCATTAGTACCCAATTAACCTTTGCAGACACTATTTCTTCCCACAAAGTGGAAGGCTGGATTTCCTTCTCCATATGTTGATGGTTTGGCTACTTTCATGGTTTCTTGTCAAATGAAAACATAACAGATCTGGAGACACTCAAGAGGACAAGGGGAACAGATCAAAGGAAATGATTGTTGAGATTTTACATTTTTAATCTAAATTTATCCAATTATATCCCCATGACATTATGAAATAACGACACAAGATAAACCTACAAGTGATTAATCAAAATTTATAAATACTAACATATATTGTTCCCCTTTTTTTCAATGTGAAGTAAAGGATAAAAAAACAGGCAATTGTTTGATATTTCCTAGAAATTGCTTAGGGAATCATACAAAAGAGATATCAGACCTTAGTAAATAAGAAGGTTGGAAAAAGCTCTAAGAGTTTTCTTTTGATACAAGGAAACATCCTTCACAGATAGATGATTTAAATTTGTTCAGAAGCTGTCACTATATGAAGGTCTAAAGTATATGCTGTAAACACGCATCCTATGCTGTAGATTTGACATGTACATGCTGTAACACGTTACTTGTGGAACCCTACCTGCATTGTGGATGTTCCAAGGCTGATGAATTGATTTGGAGATAATGGAGAGTTGAATGTGGCAGATGTACAGGCCAATTTTTTTGGTCTCTCTTTAGTCCATCAGTAACTATTCACTGTCCACCTGTGTGTATGTGTGACCTCACTTCTCTGCAACCATCACCAAATCCTTCTGGAATACAGTAACTTAGTCACTCGCTCGCTTCCACCCACCCAAAACTAAGGGTGTCGTCAGATGGGCTCTGAGACTCTAGCAGAGACATCTACTGTGATCTACCCTGATGCCTGATGTCCCCACCAACATGTTTTTAAATGTTTTGATTTATGGCTTTCTTTTGTTCAATATGTATAAAAACTTCATGCAACTGTAACTGCATTGAAACATGGTATTTAGGGCAATCTAAATCTGTATTTCTTGAGCACAACTGCTCAGACTCAGCTAGGAATAAACTGTCTTTTATTTACTTTGAGGTGTGAGCTGTATATTTTCTTAATATATATATTGTAGGATGACTAAATTGAGCTAACTAGCTTACACACTATACATCTTTAGTTTTGAGGTAAAAATAATCATCCTCAGCATTATACAAGGAGACAATATCTAGAAAAGTTAGCAATCATAATGTAGGTTTGCCAGAAAAAAAAAAAACTTTTAATTAAATTTGAATTTTAGATAATGAAGATAATGAATTTCATTTCTTATAGGAAGTTTATACTAAGGAAGTTGTTTATCTGAATCCAACTGTAAATGAGCATGTAGTATTTTATGCACTAAAGCTTTTACTTCTACTTTATGTAATACTATCATGTATGCACATAGTTGTGGCAATTTTTAAGCTTTTATGGTGTAGGATAGGATGTTTTATCACTTAGCAATCCCCTTCAAATTAAGTGACCTCAAAAGAGCAACACTACCATTACAAACTTATCTGGCCTTTAGAAAATGCAACTATCCAGAGAGGTCAGCAGGCCCCATTTTGGCACAGCTGCAATAACTGTGTAGTCAAAGTTATTTTATGGCTCAGTGGGAGTTTTGGGGGATAGAGAGCTATCAGCCATCTTTCATTGAATTCTCACTTTCAAATATGTTAAAGTAACATTGAAACAGTTATGTTGGGATTTTTAACAGCAGTTTTCCAATTTCTGACGATTTGAGAAAATTCAAGTAGAGCTTGACTATCATGTTCATTATCTCACTGGCAACAGTGGATGGAGATTTCCTTGGTCTGAGAGGCCAAGTTTCATGTTTATGCCCAGCTTATAAGGGTTCTGCCTTCCCATCCTGGGTCACAGGAATGTCGTTCCCAGGCAGAGCCATTCTTGAGGGCAGATTAAAGAGTGAGTCGGTGGCAGTTTCCAACTCAGTGCTCTGACTCCTTAGAAGTGTTCTTCCTTTTGAAGTTTGGTTGCTCCCAGTTGTTTTGATGAGATAACAAGAAGCCAAGATTCCTCAGGGACTCATGAAGGGATTCAGCACTGTCTAAGATCAAATCTGGAATACTTGTCATTTGTAAGCTAAAGGCAAATTAGATATTTTTAAAGAAAACAAAGCAAGCTTGAAAGAGCTGTGTGATACATTATACATGATTAATAAAATAAATATGCATTTGCTTTCTGAATGTAATTTACAACATGATAGTTTAATTTATATGGACATACACACAGGAGAGAGAGAGAGAGAGAGAGAGAGAGAGAGAGAGAGAGAGAGAGAGA
>CABHPQ010175652.1:0-40301 GCA_902168405.1 Peromyscus aztecus
GCAACACTTGTAAATGAGAATCTTAACTCTTGCTTTGTTTACATGTTTATTGTGAAAGTCATTTTAGTTAAGATTACTCAACTATTTAGAAATTGAAAATAATTCCGACATTGAAATAAAATGCTTTTATTGCACGTTATAATGTTTTCAGAATATCGTATTGCCTAGGTAGACAGTGTTCTAATAGTCTACCATTTATTCAACTTTTAGTTTAAGGGAGAGATGAGCAAAACCCTTCCCAATTAAATATAAAATGGCTATCTTGTAGCCCCAGTGGATTTTATTGTTCTTGTGATGTAGAATTGTTTTGAGGAATTCTTTGTTCTCTTCACCAATCTGAAAGGAATATTAGGAAATCAGTATGTATGGTATATATTTTTATGTTTAATTATTGAGACATGGTCTCACTGTGTAGACTTAGCTGGTCCGGAACTCACCATGTAACCCAGGCTAACCTTGAATTCTTAGAAATCCGCCTGCCTCTGCCTCCCAAGTGCTGAGATAAAAGGCATTTGTCACCATGCTCGAAGGCAATGTGTGGCATATGTTTTTAGTATAAAAGAACACATAATTAATGGCCCTCTGATTGTTACTCCTGGTTTGCAGAGAGAATCCTTACAGATTCCTTCTAGATGAAGGAAGGCAAAGGGAAAAACAAAGGACTGTCCAGAAAGATATGATGGCCTTTTCTTAGGGAGTGAAAGTTTGGGAAGGCATGTTTGTTTAGATGGCATCTGTATAGTAAAGCCAAAATCCTTAGAGTGCTCTTGAAGGGTCTCTTTGGCCACTAGAAGTCCCAGTCTCTTGATCATGTGAGAACTTCGCCATAAGCCAACCTTATCGCCTCCTCAGAACTTCAGCAAGAGGAATCTTGCTACTAGAATCTTGTATTTTTCCCCCTCTCAGGCAGTAATGCTTTTTCCCCAGACAGCCTTATAGTTTGGTCCTTTGTCTAGCCTTTAAATTTATTTATAATATATTTTGTACTTATTCCTTGGGAATTTCATACATGTGTCCCTCATGTTTGATCATATCTGTCCCTCACCCTCTTCCAATTCCTCCCAGATCACCCCCAGCATATACCTCTACCAACTTCATGTTTCAATTTTTAACCCACTGAGCCGAGTTACTGCTGCCTGTATGTGTGTGGGTATATGGCCATCCATTGGAGCGTAGACAACCTACCAAGGGCCACACCTTGAAGAAAATAGGACTTATCTTCCCCTAGCAGCCATCAACTGCCAGAAGTTGGGAGGTCTGCTTTCAAAGTATCTTTTGGAGTTAGAAGGCTGATGCACTCAAACGCAGAGTGACTGTGATTACCTCTGCAAGATCAAACCAATCAAAATCCCAGCGGGTTCTGGAGGTGCTTGCTAAGTTGAACCACTAGCTGAAGAGTTATTTTATTTTAACACCACCTCTCCCCTACATTACTATTTTTTTCTTCATGGTGTGAAGACGAGATTGATCTGTTTTTCAGGCATGCAGCCCATTGTCTCCAATAGTACTGGCATATAGTGATAAATAATTTGTGGACTAACTAATATTCACATATGGAACCTTTACTTTTGTAGACTAGCACAAAATCATATAAGTGAAAATGTAGAACAAAAATTAATTAATAGCATTCTTGCTTTAGAGGAGAAAATACTGTTTTAAAATTTTAGTGAAGCTGGACATGGTGGTTGTGAACACATTGACTAGAATTCCAGTGTTCTGGAAGCTGAGGCAGAAGGATTTTGAGTTACATGCCAGCCTGGCCTGCATAACAAAACCTAGTCCAGAAGAAAAAAAAAAAAATCAAAAGATAAAGAAAGAAAAAATTATGGTGGAGATGAGAATAAGGGGAAATATTAAATATTAAATGATTTCTACTGTTGGTTTCTAATATTACTCAGTTTAAATAAAACATTGGCTATGTGAAAGTACTGCAAAATGACTCGTTCACTGTGCAGGGTCACTGTAATCTAAGTATTAGCATGCTTTTTAACACTCATGTTTTACTGTAGTACTGATCAAATTATCCTGCAAGTCATTTCCTGTAACTCATCTACATTATACCTGTGTATCTTTATAATCAAGGACCACTGCTATTTTACCTAGCACATTTAGGTTTTAGTGTTTTGTTTCATAGCATACTCTCTGTTGTCTAGGAGCGGTATCTATTTGCCCTCAAGACACTTTTTTAGTTGAATGTGAAGATGGTCTAATACTTTTATTCTTTTTGTTCTCTTCAGGAATCAAAATTTAAGGAGACAGGTGTACTCACCCCAGAAGAGGTGAGCATTGAAGACACCCTGAAGCCCTTATAGCTTTACAGTCCTTTTTGACTAGTGCCTTTTCCTCTGTTAGAAAGCATTTTTTGAGAAAAATTAGATTATTAGGTTAAGAGAGTTTCTTCCCTTAGCAGATAAAATATAACATCTTTTCATTTCGCTGCTTCTCATATTTCTCTATAATTGAACTTTGGAAATGAAGGTTGTGAAGGGGAGTGGAAAAATATTGTGTTCCCTTATCCTTTACTGCTGTATGAGGATGTGCCCTGCAGTGGGCTCTGGAATTTGCTGTCTTGGCTCTGTTTAGAGCAAATGTATATTTTATGATGTGTTGGAAACCTTGCTAGTGCTTTTTCTCCTAACATTCAGCCTAACTGTTACATAGTTGACACTGGTTTTATTTTACCATGCTTTTACTGTTTGCTAAACAAGTTATGTTGAAGGGGAAGTAATTCTAGAAATATGAGGATTTTACCTGCTCACTATACTTTTTAAACTTTTTTGCATAGAATAATGTTTTGAGGAATCATTTCACTTGTTCACCACGTCTGTATTATGAGTTCTCAGTCATTTAGTAGTTTATCCCTAGAGAAACTTATCCCAGACAGTTCAGTTTTATGAATAGTTACAGTTGCATTACACTTACTTGTTATTAATAAAAGGCAACTGATTTATTTAAACTTGATCTGTAACTTTCACTGAAAATATTATTCATTAGGACTAGGATCATATTCCTTGTTTTGATAAAAACAATTATAAAATAAGCTGTGTTGTATGGTGAGGCTCTATGGTGTAGGATGAGGTTGTGGCTATGACTTGAAAGGCTTCAAACCAGAGAAATAATTGATCCTTCACTTTTCAGTTATCGTGCCACCTCTTCAGTCCAGTTCATTCTGAGGCCGAAGAGTGGCTTGCTGCACTGACATCCATCTATCTATCTATCTATCTATCTATCTATCTATCTATCTATCTATCTATCTATCTATCTGTGAAACTGCCTTTATTCTTAATAAAGACATGGGGTGGCCCGGAGCCTAGGGAACCTGCTTTCTAGAACTATCTGTCTAATTTCTCTTAATTTAGACAGATTAGTTAGCTATTAAGTCTAGGCCTCATATTTACCCATCTGTAAAATGAGGGGTTTGGGATAGACATTCTTTGAAAGGACTTATTTTGCCTTGGATGTCATGAGTGTGATATGTTGAATGCCAATTCAAAGTCAGTTTTGTTCTTAAGGCTCTCATTAATTTTCTTCCCAAACAGGCATTGTCTAGCCAGAGCTTTTGAATCATCTGAAATCAAGAGCAGAGATAAGCACATGCTGTGTTTGCACTCTTCGGCTTTATCTCTGCTGTGTGAAAAGAACTCATTGTTGGGTGCATTTCTATAGAATTAAGCTGTTTTCAAACAAAAATTCATCCTAACATGGATAACTTAATAGCCGCATGAAGTATGAATTTTTCCTTACAAGAATCTAAGGCAAAACTAGCTTAATTTGATACAAAGCATGTAATTCTAGGCTCAGATAGAGCATAATTACAGGATTGGGTTAAATGAGCCTGAGGGAAGACAATGGGAAGGTATGATTTGCTTGGGATAAATACTACATACTGAATTGAGCTGTTAATTTGTTTCTTCTAATTTCTGGGCTCTTACCCATCAGTTTCCAGCTATCTTTTTGTTTTCATTGAGAAATGTACAAGAATTTACGTTTAAAAAGAGGGACAGCCCATGTCTAATACTGTATCTTTTGTGGAAAAACAAATGCTGCTGTAACTAACTTAAAGAGTGTTACATGAATTGAAGGTCAGTTGAGGAATAATATTGTTTGCTAAAATCCAAATATTGATTATATCTTGTTGGATACAGTATTAATCTGTGTTATGTATTGAAAAATATCAGGAGAATATTTACTATGAGAAAGGTACTATAAGCAATTGGTAGTTTGAAATTTGACTCTAACATGTTATTTCACTTGACTCTTTGAAGCAAGTAATAATGGCTATTGCTAATGAGCACAGATATCCACATGTGCTAATTATTGGTGCAGTTCTGTGGGTTTCAGTTTTCGGTTTTATTTCATAATGTTTTTGTTATTTTTAAATAGTTAGTACCAAAAGACCACGAAATAAAATTAATGTCTAATGACTTGAAGGCAATATAATCAAAGAATTTCCATTATATATATATATATATATATATATAGGCTTGCATTTTCTTAACTTTGTTACTTTGGTGGTGATAAATTCCTGGCAACCACAGGGCTAAAAGTAATAATTGGTTGTGGTAACCCTCAAATGCTCAAAACTGAAGGCAGAGAGAAGCTATTGTTTTTATTTTGGCTTCTGTCATTACATAACTAGTTTAAGTAATTTAAAAAATGTGTTAAATGAAAGAAGAAAAAAGTTTATGTTGGGAATAAAGTTGCCATATCTTAACCTTGGTGATATATTATCTTAAAGTAGGCTATTCTCAGAATGCTTAATGCTTGAATTTTACTCTCAAATGAAAGTAGACTTTTGGATAGATATACTTTTTCAAAGGATATTGAGAATATGAAATGTATCCTAATTTTTTACTGTGTAATAAGCCCATAAATGATACAGATTTCTAAATTAGAGCTGTTGTGAAATAGCAATTGGGAAAGCATGTACAAATTGTTGCAGTTGTTATACTGTAGCTCTGCTTAGCAGACTCTTGTTTTTTGCTTTTAAAAGTCAGATTTGTATCCTTCAGTGAGATTACCTTATATTTATTAGAACTGAAAATTCTTCAAATATTAAATTCTTTTTCCCTGGGTCTAATTTTTATTTGTAAAGAAAAATGAAGGCTTATAATTATATTCAGCCTGCTCAGAAAGCCCAAGGAATCCATTAGATCTCTTCTCTCTTCTCCTCCTTTCCCTCTATATATCTCCCTCTCGGAAGTTTTTGGATAGGTCTCATGTATCCCAGGCTAATCTGGAATTCACTAGGTAGCTGAAGAGGACCTTGAACTCTTTGCTCCTCCTACTTCCACCTCAGAATGCTGGGATTACAGGCTTGTGCCATCAAACTTGGTGGGATGAGGTGCTGGGGGTCCAGCCTGGAACCCAAGCCTGATTTTGTAGATGTTTTCATAGTTAGTCCAGAACTTAACTTTCCCCCCATTGTTTGTTACTATAATTGCTTTTTCTCCTTAATTCTTTTAAGAGTGTAATAAAACTTTCAATATTGGTCTAGTGCTGGGGCATATAGCTGATTCCACAGAATGCTTGCTTAGTTTCGTGCACCAGGTTTGACCCCCAGAACCACCAAAAACAACAACAAAATGCTTCTTAAAAATATAATAGAGTGCTGAAGAGATGCCTTAGTTATTAAGTTCACTTGTATTGCAGAAAACCTGAGTTCCATTTCCAGCAACCACATGGTGGCTCACAACCATCTCTAACTCTAGTTCCAGGGGCTATGATGCCTTTTCGGATCTCTGTGGACACCAGAAATGCATGTAGTACAAAGACATACATCCAGGCAAAACACTTAGAAAATAATTCTAAAAAAATTAAGTAATTAAGAGAGGAAGAAGAAACCTCCACTATGATTTAATGAAATAGGTTGACATTATAGACCTATATGTATGTATTTATTTAAATGTTTTCCTTGAGTTTCCAGTCCTTAACAAGAGTATTTATTGAACTGCACGATGGATCTTGACACTTGAACTTCATTGCCTTGCCTTTAGTAATTTCATATCAGGTTTGAAGCATGATTTGATGATGCAATTGAATTAAAGATAACAGTGTTTGCTCAGTGTGGTGGCACAGCACTGGGAGGCAGAGGCAGATGATAGGCCAGCCTGGTCTACAAAGTGAGTTCGGGAACAGCCAGGACTACACAGAGGAACCAGGTCTTGAAAAGCAAAACAAAAAGATAACAACGTTCTTCTTTCTTCCAAAGTTAACTTGAGTTTTTATAGACACTAAAACTTAAAGTTTACTGATTGAAATAAATCTTCAGGTTAATAAAACAGGTTTTGCACTATTTGCATTTTAATTGATTATTAAGTATCAGAGTTACCCAGGGTGATCAGTTTGGTATTTTGCCACCCTGTACTCAGTGATATTCAATGTTTCTTTTCTGCTTTTTCCATATTCCTTGCGAACCCTGACTAGTTTGTGGCAGCTGGAGATCACTTAGTCCACCACTGTCCGACATGGCAATGGTAAGTAATGTTGAGTGAAAAGTTGACTACTGAAAGGTGTTTAGCTTTAGACTACAGGCAGTTTGTAAACTAGGTTAGCAATTAAAAGTAGAATGATGAACATAACCCTCTTCATTAGGTTCTTCTACTGAACAGTACTGCAGTGATACTCCAAGGAACATAAGGGGGCAATAGGTGTCATGTATTTGACTTGGTTCTGCTAGAACCAAGTGTGGGCATACTCAAATCCACTACGTCCTTTGCTCGTGTTTCCTTTGTTCTCTCTAGGTGTGATCTTGTGGTTCTTTTAAAAATATGTTTAGGCATTTAATAATTGTGAACAGCTTTTGGACATTTTAATGACAAATGAAGAAATTTTGTGGAGTTTACATTCTTTAAGATATAATGCCTAAACTATAACATCACAGGTGAATGTTATATTCCTCCTTTAGAAATCAACTAAAACCAAAGTCTGTGGTACCAGTCAAGTCCTGGCTGGGGATAGGCCCATAATGAATTATAACTAATTTTTTTTCATTAACATTACTTTTAAGTACTAAGGTAATTAATACAAATATGTTTTCGAGTAAATGCAGTTTTACTACTTTTAAATACTAATGGTAGGGGAGGGGGCTCTCAAATGTTATCTCAGTAGTGGCTGAACTTTTTATTTAGGTCACAATTATCTGTAATTAATCAATTGTCTTCATGCATATGCTTTAATATGTATCTTTCTTGTTAGTGATGTTTTTTAATTGTACTAGAAAGATATAGTTCTGATTATTGGGTTCTAGAATGACAAGGTTGTAGTTGCCAGTTTCCTGTTTGGCTAAAGAATTTAATTACCTAAAATATTTTTAAACCATAGTTAGAAAATTCTTCATTTGTGACCTGTTTTAGTTCCTTTCATCATTGGCTTTTATCAATTGCTATGTATCTCATAGGTTATTAATTCTTATGTATCAAGAAATGCCAGATTGTCAGCTTCATTTATTTGTGTGTGCATGTGTGTGTATTTCTGCTCTAAATTTTAAAAATCAAGTTCTTGCCATAGGAGCTTTCTGATTTAACATGTTCATGTGTGTGTTCTAAATATTTTGCTACAATTAGGTTCTCTATGTTTTTCAAGTCAAATCAGTATAGAAATAAGCTAACACTTATTTGGTTAGAGGAACTTTTTTAGACTTTACTATGGTAGACCTACATTTTTTTTTTTTTTATTGAGAGTTCTTTCACGGTGCCTTAAGTTATCCATGTAGTTTAGGTGTCGTACATAAAGTTCAGTGTGGAAGAGTGGTATATATAAACACTGTCTTTTAACGGGTATCAGTAGCTAAGATTGCTGTGTTTATAGATTAAAAAAATTACTGTGCGTGTGAGTGTGTGTTTGAGCAGAGCATGCCAGAGCATGCATGTGAAGGTCATGGGACAATGTATGGGAGTCAGTTCTCTCCTTCCACCCTGTGGGTGCCAGAGAGCAAACTCAGGTGCTCACTCAGGTTTAGTGGCAAGTGCCTATAGCTGCTGAGCTAGCTCGCCAGCTTTACTTTTTATGGATTATGATTATTGATATAATTGTACTGTAACTGAGAACTCAGTCACACCCCATGCCAGTGCCCTCACTTTTATCTGAATTGCTAGGACCAAGGAAAAATGAATTTTAAATTAGTACTGGAGGCAAATATTTCCATGCTAATATATTTGTGTATACAAGTGCCATCATGATCTTATTTTAACTTCTTTCCTCAGAATTTCAGGCATTGATGTTGAGTCTGATAGTTGAACTTAGTGAAAGAAGATTATAAGGCTGTCAAATGATATTCCTGGCTTTACCTTGTTCTCAGATCTATAGAGTTCAAATTTAAAAAGCTTGAAAAGGCAGCAGAAATTCAAGTTTATGTGTTGATACTTGTGAAGGCACCATATGCCAGCTCTGTCCTGGCCAGGTCTAGTAGATGGTGCACAGAAGACTGAATAAATTCTTAGTGAGAGATGGCAGAAGAGCTCAGAATTGCTAGCAGTTGGTCCTGACTCAAAGATGGAGTAGTTGAAGACAGACGAGTCCCAGAGTCACTTGACTTGATCCTAGCTCCTCCAGCCTGTTTTCCTGACTGTGAGCACTCTGACTCCCTTTAAATTTTAGTTTTCTTATTTATAAAATAGGAAAAGTCTTCCCTGCCTTTTAGTGTTAGAAGAACTTATTGATAATTAATGGCTCATATTAGAGCTGGAAGTTCTGTTATTACACTCTGCAACTGGATTTTTTTGTTGTTGTTTGCTTTTAAGCATTATTATTCTCAGTATTACCATCTTTGATTCAAGCATCTTTTATCTTTTAGTTCCAATTTTAAACACTGGTAGGAGGAGGGATTTAAAAGTTTAGAGTATGGTCATTGTACAAAGCAATAGTTTTCATAAAGAATTTTCCTTTTACATAGACCGTATTCAGCCACCACATGTTACCCTCTTCAGCCCTTCCCCCTTTTAGGGGATGAGGGATCTTGCTAATTGTCTACTTCGTATGTAGTATCATACAGCTTTTTCCATTCCTTGCTCTAATGTCAAAATGAACAGTACTTTGATATTAACTGTCTGATAGATTGTATAATGGAACAGATTATGGAAGAGCTGCATTTTCTTTTTGTTTAGAGGCAAGTACAATAGTTTCCTGGTTCTGTTATTCTACCATTTTTTGCCTAATATTAAATACAAATCCCCTCTGTCTGCATCTCCTAATATATTTCACTCATGCTAGTATATGCTTTTCTATGCCTTTACTTAATGGCAGACTTCCCTAACAAGTCCTAAAACAGTTTCCCCAGATATGCAGATTTTGTAGTCTTGAGATTTACATGTGATATCTTCTGTTACATATTGACTTTTAAAATACTTTGTATTTTGGTGCTTTTTACTGTTTTTAAAGGGCTACAGGGGAAGAATCGAAAGTGAAGGCATATCTACCAACAGGGAAACAATTTTTGGTAACCAAAAATGGTAAGCATTATATCATTGTATATATTAGTAAATTTTGCACAGTATATTGAAACAATAAAATCCCATTTACAGTTATTTATCCTAATTTATGCCTGAAGTTATGCTTGAAGCCTCTTACAGATGGAAATATGAAAATTCCATGAAGCTTTGGGTTTTCTGTCCCAGGAATATTTTCCAGTTGATTTTATCCCTTCTTTTTTAGTTCTTTTTACCAAAGAGATCTAATTGTCAAAATAGTGAAGAAGAGGTCCCCATGGAAACTTAGATTCCTCTTAGTTTTTTAAAGTTGATTTCATAATCAAAATATATTTGGCTGTTTGATTTTAATGTTTGTGTGTTTTTATGTAAATGAAATTGATCCCACCTTTGACATAGAAAAGATCAAAATTAACGTTTTTATCATTCATTGAGTCATCGCAGGTTTACCCATAGGCACAAAAACTCTTAAAATAGATGTCATCTTCTTTCTGAAGTTGATTTTTAAAACATCAGAAGAAGATTGTGATAGTCTTAAAATAGTCGTGTAATAATTCATTGGCTTCTGTTCTCATTGAACTCCACCTGGGAAGGGGCTCGTATGTAATAATAGCAGGTTTTGCAGGCTTGGTGCCTGTGGGCATTGTCCTGCACACAGGGTCCACACACGGTGGAAGAAAGCTGCCTGGGCTGCGTAGTAAGTGCAGGATCAGCCTGAGCTACGGAAGGAGACAATGTTTTCACTTGTTGAGAAGCAGAAATGCCAAGTGTTGGGGATCCAGCTCTGTGGTAGAGTGCTTGCTCAGCTCAAAGCCCTGTGTTTGATATACAGTGCTAGAAAACAAACAAACAAAAAAATCCCAGCAGTAATTTCTTTTTTACAGTGTATTTATTTATTTTTAAGATTGATAATTTATATCCTGGTTGTTTAATCAGGAAATTAAAACAGTGTCCTGAGCATCATGTTTATACCTTATAATATCAATTATAGGTTTATGAAATAATAGTACTTGTTAATTGATACACCTATATGAAAATTTTGGCACCTGTGTTGTATTAGGAAGTAAAATTTAGCAGTTTGTTGAATTTTAATCTGTTTATCCTTTGTAAATAACCAGAACTTAAATATGAGTTATGAAATCCACATTGACAATTACTTTAGCTTTGTATTCCAGAGGTCACCTCTACCACCTCTCGGTATGACAGGTGGTGTTTGCATATTTTGACACCAGAACTGTTAGTATGAAATATTATTCATTAGTTTGGAACTGAGCACTGTCATCTGGCTTCTGCCAGCTGTTCCTCACAAATCATCATGGTAAAGGAAGACAGAGATGCTTAAATCAGACCCCTTTTTACTTGTCTTCTGATAAAGCAGACTGGGGAAGGATTAATGGGGCGAGATCATGATGTGCCTGTGGGCTGAATGTAATTTTTAAGATATTCATCTCATTGGAAGGGAAGGGTTCACTTGGTAGTATTTTTTTTTTATGATAGAAGCTCTTTCTTTCTGATGTATTTATTATTAGTGGGTTATGTATGTATTTGACTTTTTTTTAATAGTTCCATGCTACAAACGATGTAAACAGATGGAATATTCAGATGAATTGGAAGCTATCATTGAAGAAGATGATGGTGATGGGGGATGGGTAGATACATACCACAACACAGGTGAGAGGTATACAGAATGACAGGTATTTAATATAAATTATTTTAAAGTTTTTCATCATCTTTTATAATAGGCTTGATTTAAAATTTTAAAAAAGATACATAAGGTACAAGTTTGTCCCCAAAGACTTCACCCTGAAAAAGTAGTATCTGCTGCTTCAATTGCAGTTTGAAATACTCATTTATTTTCATTATTGCTATATAGAGGAGAAAGTAAGTCCAATAAAAAGCACTGCCTGTGCACATGAGTTTGCCCCGAATCTCTTGTGTTAAAGCCTAGAGGAAGTGGTAGGTTCAGCATCATCTTAAACCAGTTCCGTCAGTCATTCTCCCCTGACTGATTGATGCTGTTAGCCCCTCCCCTCATCTTTCAAAGAATTTTCAGTGCTCTTCATTAGTTTTTCTCATGACTGGAAGATACACACATTGGTATTTGTTGACTGACTGTAATGATGACTTTTAGTCTGGTTTCCTCTAAAAAGCTGGAGAAATTTCTAGTTGTATTTTATTTCAGAAGCACTATCCTAAACTTCAAGAACGTACTTATAGGATCATAGTGCACAGAGCTGAGTAGTATTAGTATGCTTAGATTGGCAAAAGTCTACAAAAATCTGACATCTAAAAATGTTTGCTTAAGAATATAGACAAGTAGCATCGTTTTTTGTTTGTTTGTTTGTTTTTATGGAAAATAACAGTATTGTCCTTCAGTTCATTGAATGCATAACTTCTGATGTTCATTAGAGATAACTGTAGAATTACAACTTTAAGCTGTATCTTAGGATAAGGCAGTGCTCCCAACTGAAGCCAATTTTCCTTGCTTCACCTCGTTGGGGTTTCATTATTGCTTTTTTCTATTATTGGCACCTGAATTTGTCAGTTCTTTAGAGGGATAGAATTGATAGAGGGTGCATACTGACATTGCTGTAAGAATAGGTATGCCAGGAGACACGAGTTTTCTGGCGTGTTAGCGGAAAACCATGGGATATAGGAATGGGCTCATTTACAGTTTTTACTAGACCTGGGAGAGAACATGTCTTTTTACCTTCTCTTCAGTGATGCTATAATTTTATAGAAAAGATGAAACAAAGCCCAGGAAATTTAATATACTATGAAGTAGATTTAGCTATGATATAAATGTGCAGGCCTGAGTGAACTCTTCCTCCGTAGCCAGGACTCTAAGCCTGTTCTTTCCCTGGATGGGATGTCTTGGGGAAATTTTAAATCGCTGGTGCCTAACCTTTCGGGACCACTGCTACACTGTAATACAAGTGGATTTCTTTTAAGGAATTGCCTTATATGACAAATGAATTTTGTAAGGTATGCTCCAGCAGGTTGGAGAAACAAGGAAGGTGACAGGGTTTTTGCACCCTGATAGATAGGCCTCTCCACCGATGCAGCAATCCAAATCAGACCAAATTAGGAAAAGCCCTGGCTTAATGGGTAAAGCATTCCTGGGTGATTCTCTGCCCCGCCCCCTTCTGGGATGCAGTTTAAATACCCTGTGGGAGTGGTCTTGAGCTTCTCTGGGGGAGGAACTGTGGTTGGTGGGCTTTGGGGGTGGGGGTTAGGAAAGAGATGGGGGAGAGGAGTTGAGGTGGATCTTCACCAGAACATTCTAGACTCTTTGGGTATGTGGATGCCAGGGTGCCAGGAGTTGAGGTGGAGCTCCCACCAGAATAGAAGGGTTGCTGTTACGGGCAGTCTATAGGCCTTCCTTCCCTCTGTCCTCCTTTAGTTGATTGGATACAATCAACCTACTTTTTGAAGGATGATCTGCTTTATTTAAAACTGGTTTTAATATTTATTCATCATCTCTTAAAAAGTACCTCTACCACAACCTCTGGACTAGTTTTTGACCAGACATCTGGCTATTACAACATTAACAACCAGACATCTGGCTGTTACAACAGGTTAATAGAATAAAACATCACAATGCTAGAGTGTGACCGTGTTTAGAATTATTTGAGCTTTCTTTTCCTTTGTCAGTTGTGCCATACTTTTAAAGTTAAGGATATTTTAAAAATTATCTTTTTGACAATTTCATACACGTGTATAATGTATCTTGTTCATATCTATTCCCTGCCCCCACTCCCTCAGTTCCTCCCAACATGTTTCCCTTTCATCTTCATGTCCTTTTTGAAAATTCACATGTCCTTGTCATCTTTATTTGTGTGTGTGTGTGTGTGTGTGTGTGTGTGTGTGTGTGTGTGTGTGTGTCTTGTCTGCATGTATGTCTGAACCATGTGCACGCAGTGGAGTGTCTGGGGAGATCAGAAGAAAGGACATTGGATTCCCTAGAACAAGTTTCAAACAGTTGTTAGCTACCATGTGTGTGCTGGGAGCAGAACCTGGGTCCTCTGGAAGAGCAACCAGTGCTCTTAACCTCTAAGCCATCTTTCCGCCCATCCCCATTTCTTTTTAAATGACTCACTGAGTTGAATTAGTGTAGACCACATATGCATGAATGTAGGACCTTCCACCAGAGCTTGGGGAACTCACCAATGGCACCTCCCTCCAAAACATACAGACAGCTTTACTCTACCTCCCTAAGCAGTCATCATACAGTAGTTCTCACTGGGAGTGGAACCTCATGAGCACCTTCCATGCTTTAAGATTGGCTGGCTTAATCTTTTTTTTTTTTGGTTTTTCGAGACAGGGTTTCTCTGTGTAGCTTTGCTCCTTTCCTGGAGCTCACTTGGTAGCCCAGGCTGGCCTCGAACTCATAGAGATCCGCCTGCCTCTGCCTCCCGAGTGCTGGGATTAAAGGCGTGCGCCACCAACGCCCGGCGGCTGGCTTAATCTTATGTAGGCCTGGTGCAGAAAACCACAGATTCTGTGAGTTCATGAGTGCGTTGTCCATTTCATGTCCAGACAACATCTCTCAGCATTCCTTCATGTCCACCAGCTTTTCCTTTCTTTCTCCCACATCTTCCTTGATGTTCCCTGAACACAGAAGGTGTTGATAAAGACGTCCTGTTCAGGACTGAGCACTTAATAGTCACGTAGTCTTAGCACTCTGACCATCATGAATCTCTGTAGAGTCTAATCCCAACTCTGTCTTCATTCATCTTAGTCCTTTGGTCATGTTATTCTGTCTTTTTGAACTTTAACTTTTGCTTTTGCACATCTTTGATTAGAGCACTCAGGAGGCAGAGGCAGGGGAATCTCTGGTCCATAGAATGAGTTCTAGCACAGCCAGGGCTACACAGAGAACCCATGTCTGGTGGTGGTGATGGTCAGGGAAGCAAGATAACAAATGCCTTACAATCTTGCTATGAGAATCAACCGTGTTGTCCATAAACAGGAATTTTAAAATGTACATGATATACACATAGTCTGTTCCATCTTGCCTTTACCTCTACAGTAAAAGGAGGTCACAAAGTTCATTCAGGAAGACTTTGAGATGCTGGGCAGTGGTAGCACATGCCTTTAATCCCAGCACTCGGGAGGCAGAGGCAGAGGCAGGCGGATCTCTGTGAGTTCGAGGCCAGCCTGGGCTACCAATTGAGTTCCAGGAAAGGCGCAAAGCTACACAGAGAAACCCTGTCTCGAAAAACAAAACAAAAAAAACAAAAAAAAAAAGTGTCGAGTAGTCTTACTACATTGAGATGTCCAAGATATTTGAAGCAAATAAATAGTATGTCAACATAACTAAACCTGATTTTGGTGAAGGTCTAATTAAAATGTAAATATAAGTCATAGCATCTCTTGATTTTAGTGTGTGTTGTGAAAAACATTCAAATGAACAATTATAAATGGGTTATTGAATAGGGCAAGTCATGGTAATACAGGCAAACCATTAAATTAGAATTCCTTTGGCTTTTTTTGAGGTATTTTTGAGGTATCTTTGGGATTCTTGTAAAAATTCTTTTGTAAAGATTCTGTTAATATATGACTATTTCAGAGTTGTGAGAATTTTAATAAAATGTTTTATATTGTTTTATTCAAGTAAATGGAATGTTTGTAGCTTAATTTTAGTTAATTTTTTTCCTGCTGAATTTTAAACAGGCATTACAGGAATTGCTGAGACAGTTAAGGAGATTACACTGGAAAGCAAGGTATTGCTTAACATTTCTAAAGTCAATGACCTAGTTTTTCGTACATGTGAATTTTAAATTTTATTTATTTATTTATTTATTTATTTATTTATTTATTTATTTATTTATTTATTATGTGTGTGTGTGTGTGTGTGTGTGTGTGTGTGTGTGTGTCAGCAAGCATGTTGAAGTATGATGGATAACTTGGGATAGTTGGTTCTCTTCTTCCATCATGTGGGTCCCAGGGATGGAACTCAGGTCATCAGGCTTGTAACTATTGCAAATTACAATAAGCTACTAGTTTAAGTACATGAAATAGTAGATGGGTAAGTGGAGCATTTGTGAGGGGTACATTTTCTGATTAGAAGGTGCAAATGTTGTATTAGTATTACATTTTGAAGTTTATTCTAAGCAATTTTATTCTGGTTTTTATAAAATTACTGGTAATAACATCTTAACATTCTGTTTTTACTCTTTGAGTTGAGACAGGGTTTCACTGTGTCACCCATGTTAGCCTGCAGCTTTCCATGTAGCCCAGAGAAACTTTGAACTTGAATTCTGCCTGCTATAGCTTCCCAAGTAGCTGGAATTACCTGTTTGAAGCCAGTAGGCCTACCTAAAGACAATTTTTAAACAAATATAGTAATGGTTATTTTGGTGCTTAAGTTTCTTGTTCTAAAGGAGGAAGCAGTGTACTAATTTTTGACTAGATGTATGCTATTTGATTTTATTTATCTAGTGGTAAATAAACCCTAAGTAGGCTCTCATTAGCATTATTCTTTCTTAGACAATATTATTAATAAATTGATTGAAAATAATGTTATAATTGTAAGGTTTGATAACTTGATTAATTCAGATAAGATATTGTTAGTAAGTTAGAATATAATAGTGGTTTATACTTCATTTTAATTTACAAATGTATTAGTTTATAAATGTATAGTTGTTCCCTAAATTGTAAGCAGGCAGGTTAATATAACTTTGAACTAGTTTTGTAATGCTGGTGGACTAGTTACCCATAAACGTACTGTTTTGGGCCTGTGAGATGACTCAGTGGGTAAAGGTGCTTACTGCTAGGTGTGATGACCTGAATTTAATCCCCAGAACTCACATGGTGGGAGGGGAACCAACTCCTAAAATTTGTCCTCTGACTTCCATACCCATGTGGACACACACAAAATAAATGTTTAAAAATGTATGTACTATTGTAGTGAGAGTTCAATTGGCAATAACTTAAGTGGTTACTTACCTAAGGTGATTTTACTGCTTATTATAATGCCCTCTGATGCTTCTCAACCACACTACTTAGTATGTTACTTCCAGTTGTTTATTTATGAGTTTGTCATTGTCATTGTGAATTTCTAGGGGCCATAAACTGCCTGATTAGATGACACTTAATTTTACATTGGTTACTTACCATTGTGCTTAGTGTTCATTGTGAATGTTTATGAAGATGACCACACTCATGCTGGAGGTTCTGTAAGATAGTATCTTCTAGTAATGTCAAGGCACCTTAGTTACACTCTGTGGTCCTATATGGTGAAATCCCCTAGCAGTGCATTCCCAGAATGTGTTCTCATCACTAAGTGATCCACAGTTGTAAAACTATTCACAGAAAAAGCACAGTCAGACAGTCAGAGGGAGGAGACTGAGTCTCTTTTCTTTCTTTTGTATCACTAGTGCCAAGAACAAGACTGTGCATGTCATGTGCTTTCCAGTCTTCACAATGTTTGTGAAGGAAATAAATAAATTTTGCTGATAAAAATTTTATGTTAAGTGTGTTTAATGTTTGAACTAATTCCTATACACTTGCATAACTTAAATGTTATTAATCTCAAAGGACAGTATAAAACTCCAAGATTGCTCAGCACTGTGTGATGAGGAAGAAGAGGAAGATGAAGGGGAAGCTGCAGACATGGAAGGTATTACTGTTTTAGATTGGCTTTCTTTCTGTTAGACTGTCGATTCTGGTATAGTGTTAATTCATATGGATTAAGACTTCTGTTGGTTTAACAGTTAAGAGCCTAGTGAATATTTTGTTTCATTTTAAATTTTATCAGATCAGGGCACTTTGATTTTAGGTTCTTCTATTTTACTTAGAACATGATTTTGAGAGCATTATTTCTACTAGAACTGTTGGTCATAAATCTAATTCTGGAGGATGCAGTAGATAGCGTCTCATTATATTGTCTTGGCAGGGTTTAAAACACCTG
Source organism: Peromyscus aztecus (assembly GCA_902168405.1). Lineage (NCBI taxonomy): Eukaryota > Metazoa > Chordata > Mammalia > Rodentia > Cricetidae > Peromyscus > Peromyscus aztecus. Next base: position 17,341 of record CABHPQ010175652.1, read on the forward strand.
GGCTCCAGAAATTCTTCTCACCTTAGTCTTCTAAGTGTTAGGACTGCAGTCCTGTGCTTTTAGACTTGGAAAGATACTGTTTCGTTTTTAAGCAGAATCTTGTTATATAGTTCAGGATAGCCTAAGGTTCATGATTTTGCTACCTCAGCCTTGTGAGTGCTGGGATTACAGGTGTGTATCATGCCTGGGTAAGAGAGTGAATCTCAGTGGGGACTTTGGAGCTATATAGAATCGCCTTTTGTTCTTTCCATTGTGAAATAACCTCCAGGTTACCAGGTAAGTACCATCATCTACAAAACAACTCCCACATCTAATATTTAGGAAACATTGCCAAAGATAGGATAGAAAGATTATAAGAACCAAAGGATTAGGGAGTTTGCTGTGAGATTGTGTCTTCTAGTAATGTCAGAAGCTACATCTGTTAAAGTCTCACCATCATGACTGCCCAAATGTGAGCTGAACAAGGACAACAACAATAGACATACTGAAGTGGATGGGAGGGGAGAGATCATGAGGCCTCAACCCTACACAAAGCTGCAGACAACTAAGGAATGCTGATAATGGGAGAAAGAATCTTTCCTAGGGAAGAGCACTCCAATTGGTTATCCAATACCAAATAGCCTTGAAAACATACTTTATAAGTAACATTATATGGATGAAGCAATATGTGTATGTGTGTGTGTACACACACACACACACATATGCATGTAACAACAGTTAATGAGAAAAGATACCATGAATTTGCAAGAGCAGGAAGGAGATATTTTGGTTAGTCCTTATTACAAAGGATCAAAACGAACCATTCTAACAGAACATTCTATTAGTTCCTTTCATATCACCATGATACATGACAGAAGCAAGGGAGAAAAGACCTATTTTGGTTCAGTTTTAAGAGCTTTTAGTTTGTCATTAGTGGGAAAGACATGGTGGAGTTGACCCTGTTGATGATGTGAGGAGCATAAGGTAAATGTCTGTTGACATAGTAGCAGACTAGGAAACAGAGCAGCTAAAACCAAGGCTAGACAATAGCCTTCAAAAGCCCACCCTAATAATAATTAATAAAATGTAATAACTGACTTGTTCTACAGATCAGGCCCTGCCACCTCAAGGTTTCACAGCCTCCCAAAACAGTGCTATCAGAAAACCTGTATCATACAAACCTGTAGTTGATGATGTTTCAGATTCAAAGCATAACAGTAATATAATTCTTTCTAAACACATGAATATTCAAAATTTCTATTTTATTTTTTTGCATTTATTTATTTTATGTGTTTGAATGTTTTTGCTTGCATGTATGAATGTACATCATGTTTATGAAGTGCCCATAGAAATCAGAAAAGGGTGTTGGATCCCCTGAAACTAGAGCTGTAGATAGTTGTGAGGCACCATGTAGGTGTAGGGCACTAAGCCCTGGTCCTCTACAAGAGCAGCCAGTGCTTTGAACCATTAAGCTACCTCTCTAGCCCCCTCTGTTTCATTCTTACGAGATCTTTCATAGAAATGAAATCTCAGCTATTTAAAAATTGATGAAGGAGTTGCTATCACCTTGTGATGACCTCTACTGTATTTAGTGTCTCCATATTATTTGATTTTGTTAAACACATCCTTGTATTTTTCTCCCTTGATTTTTATGACACCGATTTTTCTTCTCCTTTAGCAAACTTTATGCCTTCTGCTAAGGCTTTTATTCTTCTGCACAGCTGTTAAATATTACTTTATCATTGTCAGCCTCTCTCCCAGTTATTTTATTAAATAAATATGTGTTGAGATACAGTTTAGTGCTGGAGATAAAACAGATACTATCTTTTGGAATTCTTATTTTAACTAGATAAGAATACAGAAAATAGATAAAATATATAATGTGTTAGATGTTTCTCAGTGTTAAAAGAGAAAGATGAGCCGGGCGGTGGTGGCACAAGCCTTTAATCCCAGCCCCCAGGAGGCAGAGCCAGGCGGATCTTTGTGAGTTCCAGACCAGCCTGGTCTACAGAGGGAGATCCAGGAAAGGCGCAAAGCTACACAGAGAAACCCTGTCTCGACAAACCAAAGAGAGAGAGAGAGGGAGAGGGAGAGGGAGAGGGAGAGGGAGAGAGGAGAGAGAGAGATAGAGATATGAGACAAGAGAATAGGATATCTTGGGGAGGACTATTTCAATATTTTACTAAGTTAGTTAAGGAAAATACTTTGAGAATATACCTGTAATGAAGGGAGTGGACAGGCTGTTTATGTTGGAGAAGAGTATAAAGGTCCTGAGGTGGAAGTGTGTGGCTTATCTAAAGTATTCCATAGCTAGAGGAAGTAGTAGAAGAAGGTAGAGTGGAGTTCGCAAAGAAAGGGAGCTAGATGATGCAGTGTAGGAGAAGCAACTGAAGCCATTTTCTAAATAAAATGACAAGATAACATTTTAACAGAATCACTGTGACTGGAGAATTGGGTGTGGTATTGGTCAAGGTTTTCTAGAGTAACAGAACTTATAGAATCTATCTATCTATCTATCTATCTATCTATCTATCTATCTATCTATCTATCTATCTATCTATCTATCTATCTTTGTATCTATCTATCTATCTATCTATCTATCTATCTATCTATCTATCTGCCTGTCTATTTACCTACTTACCTACCTACCTATCATCTGTCTGTCTATCTATCTATCTATCTATCTGCCTGTCTATCTACTTACTTACTTACCTACCTACCTACCTATCATCTATCTGTCTATCTATCTATCTATCTATCTATCTATCTATCTATCTATCTATCTATCTATCTAATCTATCTATCTAAAGGGGGTTTATTAGAATGACTTACAGGCTGTAGTTCAGCTAGTCCAACAGTGGTTGCCAATGAATGGAAGATCCGAGAATCCAGTAGTTGTTCAGTCCATGAGGCTGGATGTCTCAGCTGGTTTTCAGTATATTCCAGAATCCTGAACAAGTAGACTATAATGCCAGTGAAGGAATGGACTTGCTGTCAAGGTGAGAGCAAGAAGGCAGAGAAGGAGCTTCCTTCTTCCTGTCCTTATATAGTCTGCCAGCAGAGGGTATGGCCCAGATTAGAGGTGCATCCTCCCACCTCAAAGATCTGGGTTAGAAGAAGTGGGTCTTTTCACTTCAAATGATTTAATTAAGGAAAAAAAAAATCCCTCACAAGTGTGCCCAGCCATTTGGGTTTTAGTTTACTCCAGATGTAGTCAAATTGACAACCAAGAATAGGCATGTAGTGAAAGGAAAAAGACAACAGGAAGCTCTTTTTGATAACATTGCCAAACTAAAATAAAATAAAAATAAATAAATAATGGTAGGATCTAGGATCTTAATATTGGTAGCAGTGAGAACAAGATTCTTGGAATATTTTGAGGGTGGGATCAAAGAGATTTGATGCTGGATTAGATATGAAATGTGAAGGCAGGGTAGTCAAATGTGACGAAATCAATTTTGACTGAATGTCTGGAGAAATGCCATTAACTGAGAGTAATTTGCTTTAAAGGAGTCAGGTCAGTTTTAGATATATGATTTGCAGTGCCCATTAGTCATCCATTGGAGTTGCAAAATAGAGTTAGGTGTCCATGTCCGAGCACAGGGAATCAATTCTGGAAAATCTTTGAATCTGATGAGCTTGTCCTTAGAGGCAGTGTGTTAGAGAAAAGATGAAGTCCCAGGCTTGAATTCTTTCTTCCTTAGGTTACTAAAGTATTCAAATGTTGCTTCTTTTTCTTTAAGTAGATCTGGTGAGAGAGGCAGAGTAGGGAACACTGAAGAAGCAGCAACAGAGTTGGGAGACAGGCAGAAAAAGGTGGAAGTCAAGGAAAGAAAGTGTTCCAAGGGTGCAACAAAAAGTCACAGTGGTTCATTAGTGGCCTGTGAGTTCACTGAGGTGGAACCCCTGGGCACAGTGGAACTGAAATCATGCATAACTTTGAAGAACACTGTAGGCAGCTAGCTGCAGTCGTTACCTTATAACTTGACTTCAGTGGTTTTCAGTTTCCTGCCATCAACTGAGGGTTGAAAATACTAAATGGAAAGATAATTCCAGAAAAATGACAGTTGTAAGTTTTAAATTGCATGATGTAAAATGATGTAAATGATGTAAAATGATGACACTTGATGCTGTCCAGTGTCTTTCATCCATGATATATAAATCATCCCTTTGTCCAGCTTATTCATGCTGTAGGCTATACTATATGGCTGTCACTTGTAAGCATCTCAGTTATCATGGCCATTGTCATGGTATCACAGTGCTGGTGTTCAAGTCAGGCTTATTTACTTAATAATGGCTTCAAAGGGCACAGTATGCCGTTTGGGTATGTCTGAGAGAGTCTGTAAAGCACTTTAAGTGAGACAGTGAATGCCCATGATTGGTAAGAATAGAAAATCTTATACTGAGGTTTTAAGTTCTGTAGTGAGAGCAAATCTGTCTATTAAATTTCAAGAAGAAGAAAAACTTGTGCTACTTTGCTAATAATATATCACACTGAAAAGATTAAGTCTTGAAACATTAAGTTTAACTCAGTTAACGTTTTTCTTCCTTTTTCTTTTTCATATAAGAATATGAAGAGAGTGGATTGTTGGAAACAGATGAGGTTTGTAAATTTTTAAGATGATTTTATGAGTGAACTTGGAGTTAGTGTTTTTAATATTAATAATGGTCTTTCAAAATCATTTTTAATGGCTCTGAATTTTTTCCCATTGTTGTGTAACAGGCTACCCTAGACACGAGGAAAATAGTGGAAGCTTGTAAAACTAAAGCTGACGCTGGAGGTGAAGATGCTATTTTGCAAACAAGAACTTATGATCTGTACATCACTTATGACAAATATTACCAGACACCACGGCTATGGTTGTTTGGCTATGATGAGGTAAAAATAGAAAAGAAATGTAAAGTAAATGCTTTAACCTGGTGAATCTAATCCAATTTCTTTATTAGATCCATGAGTATATATGGTCTTTCAAATTTTTGAAGTCTTTTTTTTTTTTACAGTTTTATGATATTGAACTTGATTCACATTTAGAATAAACTATTCAGTATGACTCTGCTAAGCATTGAACACAAACAATATGTTGCATATTGACTCCTGACTCTTTTCTTCTAAGCTTATCCCTTTAAAGTGTAAGAAGTTGAACTCTGTAGAGTTCCATGTATTTTGCCAGGATTACGTCTGTGGAATATGTAAATTTCCCTGACCACTTTTATTCTGCTAATATTGAATTAAAGTATAATTCAAATAAGACCAACTCATTTAACTTATCATTTTATGACTGTCAAAAGGAAGAAAAAAAAAGAAAAGAAAAAAAGAAATGAGCCTAAGGAACAAATTCTTAAGATTATAAAATTGATGTCTATAACTTACCTGCTTGTGGCATCTTTGTAACATTAAGTGATGGCTCCTGTTACAGAGCCTGAGTATTCCGAATCCTTTCTCAAATGATCTGGTCATTCTAAATAATCTGAAATTGTAAATTACAAGTGATACAAGGTGATAAACAGGTGTAGGCGGAAAAAGCTCAAATAGTAGTTTCAGAGCATTTTTTCTGCTTTCAGCAACGGCAGCCTTTAACAGTTGAGCACATGTATGAAGACATCAGTCAAGATCATGTGAAGAAAACAGTGACCATTGAAAACCATCCTCATCTCCCACCACCTCCTATGTGTTCAGTTCACCCATGCAGGTCTGGGTGTGTGCGTGGGGGGGGGGGGGTTGTTTGTTTGTGTAAACTTCATGAGACTTTTAGGGGTGTGTAAACATCAGTACCAGAAAATTTACTTTATAAGCAAAATTTCTTTCATCTTTAGAAATGTTCTTTCTATGCTTAGTGTAATATCCACGAGAAAGGAAGATAAACATTACTGACTTATTTTAAATGTAGTATTCAGAACTTAGTTTTAGTTTCTGTGTTTAGTTATAGATCTATTGATCTTCTCCTTTTAGACAGTAGCTTGGGCAGTTCTGCTGTGGACTCAGCACTCATCTTTTAGATATGCTGTGCATGTTGTGAGTGCATCTTTTCATGGTGTGGGCTGTAAGGTTAACTTACTGCTTTTTTCTGGGTGACCTCCTTATCTCCTCTTGTTGGTTAGTGGGAGGAGATGAGTCTCTACACCCCTTTATTCTTTGCTTAGGAAGTCTTCTTTAGCCTTCCCACGTCAAGTGAATGTTGTGCTTTAGCATTCTCTCTGTCAGTGTGTTTTCATGAGGCCGAGTAAAGTGAGGCTGAGCCTAGATACATGATTTGTTTTGACTTTCCCTTACAAAAAAACAACATGCTTGTTTCTTTGGATTGGTAATTTATAACAAATAATATTCTTGATTCACTGAAAAATATTCATGAGAATACTAATAATCCATTGAAAAATTAGATAACTTTTCAAGAGAAAATTTATTTAGGTGAGCATGGTGGTTTACACTTGTAACTCCAACACTGTTATTTAGGAGGCTGGGGCAGGAGGATTGCAGATTCTAGCCCATCTTGGGCTGCATAGCGTGACCCTGCCTCAGAAACCACCAAAGCCAGAAACCGTTGGTGGTGTCCACTACTTTACACAGCCTCTTTGTATGCTGGATGTTTTTCCTCATGGAAGGCCTGCTTCACTTTCCGCTTATTTACATCAAGAGTTTTACTATTTCTGTGAAAAGTAATTCATTAGGGTTCATGGATCACGGAAATTCATTGTTGTTGTTTTGTGTTTGTTTTTCTTCTGGTTCTCCATTTATGTGCCCGTGCATAGGACTTGGGCTAATGTGTTAGGTAGATTTACTCTGCCTTCCCTTTCTATGTAGTGAGAACACAGCCTATAATAAGCACCAGGTGGCCTACTTTTAATTTTAAATTATCTAAAGGCTTTCATTTTTAAGAGTCAATCTGTTTGTTCTCACAGTTTGATGTTTTAATAGGTGCTAATTGAAGGGAATATGTCTGTCTGGCATAAGTTTTACTCTGTTGAGAACAGACAAGTACTTGATAATTACATTAAACATTTTAATAAAACAAGTAATTAAATTAAAGGAGGATAAGATAAAATTTAAAAATCTGAGGCCCTATACAAGAAATGGGGATATTTTTAGGCTTCTCCAAGGGCTGCCTTAGACTGTGCGAGTCCATATATTCTTGTTTTCCGAGGAACTTCCTCTGTGTCTGAAGGGTTCTTTGTAAGAACTGAAATAGCATTGAATAAGCTAGGAAATGTATGAAAAGCTGTTTGTTTTGTCTGTTGATGTTTCTTAGTTTATATATCAGATTAATTTGATGTCACTCAGTTTGCAGCATAGGAGAGGATTTTTTTGTCTGTGCATGTGTGCATTGAACAAAAATCTTGAGATGATACTGTCTTCATGTAAATCCAAAATTTTTTCTTTAAGTAGAATTAGATAATACCCATTAATACAAAGAGAAGGTACAAGCTTGGCTTTGAATTTTAGCTTTTATTGAACTTTCCAGTTACAGTTTTTTCCTAAGCTAAATAAATAAAGTGTGGATAAAAGCTCTTGCTACGCAAGCCTGAAATCCATTAGGGAGGGAGAGAGTAGACGCCTATGACCTCACATGCACATACCCACATTCAAACTCACACACACTTACACAATAGTAATAACAACAAACATTTACAATCACAAGACTGGAGCTCTCAGCTTTTTTCTTTTGTTGATTTGTATACCCTGATATTTATGTTTCCAGAGCAAACAACCATAGCTTCACATTTACCATTGGCAGAGTTTTCCCATGTGATTTTCGGGCCTCCATTATTAGAAAGCCGACTGATGCCATTGTGTTTATTGTGATGATTATACCTTTTAGAAATGGCTACTTACTCCAATGAAAGAGTCTTTGTGGCTCAGCAATGGAGGAAGAGTGTTTTATAGTACAATTATTTTATATTAAAAATTAATCCATGAGCAATTACCATAGGATTTTTGGGGGCTTGTTTATAAATAAAACCTATTTTGATAGAATTCACCCATGCTAATAAGATTTATTGTTTGCTTTCAGGCATGCTGAAGTGATGAAGAAAATTATTGAGACAGTTGCAGAAGGTGGGGGAGAGCTTGGCGTTCATATGTATCCTTACCTGTATATATGATTGGTGGCAAGTGGCTCCTATGGAGTTTTGTTTGTTCGTTGTGGAAATTTAGTGTAACCTTCATGACAGAACCTATAATTTGTTTTAGCTCCTCATGTATGGAAGTCCTAGTGAAAATCTAATTTATCTGGGTTGTGTCATACTATGAAAAGTAGGCCATGCTCAATAGCTAGACACTGTATCTGTATGGCAGTTAGCTCTGCCTTGTTAAAGACATAATGTTTAGCATGAATGTGTGGGAACCATCAGGTAGTTAAGGTTAACACACAACTGTGATCCCATCAGGTGACGGTAAGGTTAAGGTTGGGTCAACCTGAGGCCTCCCTGAAGTAAAGAATTCACATTAAACAGGCTAATTAAAAGTAAAATACAACATTAAAAATTTTCTCCTATGGAAAAGTATCTTATTCTGCTTTCCTACTCAGTTCTCTGGGATGGATAGGAGGAGTAAATTAATATTAATGTCTAAACAACTCATATCCTGAGATGTGTGTGTCCATATAGGGGTCATTTGAGCACTCACAGTCAGTAATCAACATGCCAGGTAGCCTGAATTGATTTGGACATAGGTTTGTATTGAATTTTATGATTTATTCCATTCAGTGAGAGAGACAAAGGTTGTTCATGCATTAAAGGTATGGTAACCTCTGTATTATTACCATGTTCTATAGGAGAACTTTGGGTTGATTTGATACTGCAACAAATACCAGGAGCTTTCAATCCAACAAGATTTATTTCTGGAATCTTGCTATACATTACCTTTCACATTTATCTGTATGTTGAAGGCTAGGTGGCAGCTTAGATTACTACAGGTGATCCATGATAGAGTAATTTTGTTTCCTATTGAAAATTAGTAAATTCATAATGTTTCTAAGTCCAACAGAAGAAAAACACTTCAACAATTTGTTAAATGAAAATAATACAATATAGCTCGTTCTGTGGTTGTTGAATGTGTGTCCTACATAGTCCCTTATGAAGTATTTGTCTTTGATTTGTTTTTCATTTGCTGCAGTGTTTGTATACTTGTTTCATTTTAAGTTCGTATAAATTCTAGAAAATTTGCAAGCAGTAAAGGTGCAAAGTAAGTGAATGAGTTTTAATATACATGAGTTTTAAACACAGACAACATTGTCCTTATGAATATTGAAGTAATTCGACATGTATGAACTTCTTGTTAAGAAATTTCAAACTCAGATGTTGGAGTAGATGGCTAAGCAGTCAGTTGTAGAACACCTGTGTTAAGTAGATACAAATTTTCATGACTTTAATAGATGCAATATAAGATTTTAATCAGACATTTTTCTCACAAATTAATAAAAGAGATAATTAGTATGGATTTAGAACAACACTATCTACAAATCTTATTTTCCTTAGCTAAAGACCTTCAGGTATCTTCTAATTTTTTTGAAATTTGTACAAGCTGTCATTCCAACAATAGAATATGACTACACAAGACACTTTACAATGTAGTGAAGAGGACATAGAGTGTATCCTAATTACTGCTTCTGATTTTTAAAGAATTAATACATAGATGTGACCATTGACCATATTTACCAATGAGTATAATTTCTCTAATAAAGGGACTTATATGTTTATGCATTAAATAAAAACTGTTCCACTACCAGCCTTATTTGTTTAATAAAAATGAGTCTGAAGAAATACTGTTTTCATCTTCTGTCAAAAGGTTATGTAGTAGGATTTCCCGTCAGAGGATGATTGCAGAGTCAGGATGGTATTAAACATATAACTGTGTCAGAACTTGTTTTAGAGAGTATTCCATACCAGGCTGTGTGTTCTTCCTTTTCATTCTTACTCCTTTCCCTGACTTGCTGTCTCCCCAAATCTGCTTTGTGCTTGTAGTTCATGTTTATGAAGTGCTAATTATATGCCAAGAAACATGCTCAGAATGGTTATTTGTTTCCTGATTTATTGACATCACCCAGATCACTTTTTATTAATGATTTAGGAATATTTTTCTTAACTCAATTGCCAGTAGCATAGTGGGATTTGAAGGGAATCTTTAGCTGTATTGTGTCAGTTTATAGATCTGGGCATAGGAGTTTAAAAATCAAATTTTTCTGGAATAGCATACTTTAAGCTGTGGAGGAGAACCCAGACCTTTGGCTTCTTTGTTTTTGTTTTTTTAACATTCTACCCAAACCTCTGCATTGCCTCGCTGTCTCTGTCTCAGTTTGTGTAAAGTGGAGTAGCTTACCTTAACTTCCATTTTCTTTTCATTATTCAAGAATATCCTCCTTAACTTTAAAAGCTTTTATGAAAATTTCATGCACATATACAGTGTGCATGAAATTTTGATCTGACCACTCTCCAATACCACCCTTCAACTCCCCGCCCTTCTTCCAGGACCCATCAACCTATCTTCATCCCAAATTTATGTCTTCATTATCTTTTTTATTAATAATCTCAAGTCTACTTAGTACTGACCATATTTAAATGATGTGGGGCCACCCTCTGGGGCATGGGCAACCTATCATCAGCCATATACCCTCACCAGCCAGTAACTGAATAACTCTAAAGAGTGGGCCCTTAGGGGCCCCCTCCTATTCTGGCTGGAGTTTTGACTGGCTTGATCTTATGCTGGTCTTGTGTAAGCAACCATAGCTGTTGTGATGTGATGTGTGTATCAGCATGTCAAGTCTAGATGACAGTAGCATTCCACACTCTACTTAGCATCTTCCAGCTCGTCCTTTTGTTCACTCCTCCATGATTTTCCCTGAGCCTTGGATGGGGGAGGTTGGTATAGATGACTTACTGTTGCCCAATGTAAAAAGAAAATTCTCTGACCAAGATTGAGAGCAGCATAAATCTATGGACATAGATATAAATACTAAGAAGGAGGCTTGGCCACTTGACCAATTTAGTGACACACCACCAGTAAACTATCCTCCCCTTAAGACCTATGATCTCTCTCCTCAGTCTTTTTTTTTTTTTTTCTTTTTTCTTTTTCTTTTTTTTGGTCTGTGTCAGACCTCCAATCCAATCAGAACAGTTGTTTATCCCCTAATGCCACTGTAGTATCAGTGAGTACACCTCCTGGCAGGTGAGGACTGTAGGAGGTCCACTCATGCCTATTCTCCTGCAGTAGCCTGTGTGAGCACCTTCCAGCACTGTGAAAGCTAACTAGCAGGGGGAAGGTTTCCTGGTCAGTCTGGGATTGATTTCTCAATGTATGGAAACCAAAGTGGGCAGTGTCGTAAGAAATACGGTTTGATATTAGTTATGGTGGGCAATCAAGAACAATGGCAGTAACAAGTTATTCTGGGTGCTCCAAGTCTTCTGTCACCAATAACTCGTAAGGGAGGTATCCTGTGCCTAGCATTTAGATTTTTTTCATTAGCGCATATCTTCTGAGAGCAGTATTGTTACCCTTGCAGGGTACCTCTGCCCAAACTCCTCCTCTTTTTCTATTTTTTTTAATGAGCTTATTAACTAGTGTGTTTCCATAAGGCTTCTTTATACACCCTTAACTTTGATGAACCCATTCCTTACCATCTGGTTTCTCCTATCCCCCGCTCCCATCCTCACTTAAACCTTTAACTCAGTATCCCCAACTCCCATTCTTTTATGCTACTAGTGTTCTATCCCCTCTACTTTATGAACTTGGTATGCAAGATCATAGGTTTCCATATAGGTTTTTCATAGCACATTTTAGCTAAGTCTTCCCCCACCCCCTCCAGGTTTGAACCTTTCCACCCTCAGCATTCTCACTGTGCTTGGATTCGATCTGTATTTTAGTATCACACTCAATTTCCACTCCCAATGGTCTGTTGATAATTACTTGGCTTTCACATATACCCCAAGTTAAACATAAAGATGATTCAAAGCTGGAATCCACATAAGAGAGAGAACATGCAGCATCTGCCTTTTTGATCCTGGTTGGCTTCAGTGTGATTTTTTTCCAGTTTAACCCAGTTACCTGCAAGTTTGACAGTTTTGTTTACTCTGAAACTCTTAAGAGGATAAAGCAGGGAGGACAGTTCAACGTGTAGGTAGAGGTACAGGATTTCTTAATAGGACTCCCATAACGTGGGAAGTAAGATCAGCAGTTGACGAGGGATCTCATATACTTAGAAGGCTTCTGTACAACAAAGGAAACTGTCCTGGAGTGAAGACACAGCACACGGAATGGGAGAAAAGTTGTCAACTATGCATCCAACAGAATGTTAGTGTCTGTAGAATATACAAAGAACTAAGATAGCTAAACAGGAAGAGACAACCCAAATAAAAAGTGGGCTTTGTGGGGCTGGATAGATGGCTCAGGCTAGGATGCGTGGTGCTCTCATGAAGGACCCAAGTTCAGTTCCCAGCACGCATATTTGGATGCTTACAGTCTTCTGTGGTTTTAGCTCCAGAGGATCTGACACCGTCTTCTGATCATTATGGGCACACATGTAAATGTGTGCACACATACATACTTGTACATAAAACCTTTTTTTCTCTTAAAGGTAAGTTCTTAAATACAAATGGCTTGTAAACACTTAGTGTTCAACCTCCTGGGCTGTCGGGGAAATTAAAATCACTTTACAGTTCCATCTCACCAGTCAGAAAGGCCTTGATCAGGAATCCAAGTGACAGCGAGTATTGGCATTGGTATGGTGAAAGTAGCACTCTGATACGTTGTTGGGAGCATCAGACTAGTACAAAAATCAGCTTGGAGGTTTCTCGAAAAACTAAATAGAACTGCCTTGTGACCCAGCTATACCACTCCTTGGTAAGGAAATCAACGGATTTTACATCCTATAGCAGAGATACTTGCACATCCAGGTTCACTGTGGCTCTGTTGATGATCGCTAGGAAGTGGAATCAATCTTGTCTAGCTGAGGAATGGATGAGAAATGGACATATACACAATGGATTTACTCAACTTTAAAGGAAAATGAAATCTTAGCTTTAATGTCTTTTTTCTTTTTTAGTTTTTTAAATAGTCATCTAAATCTTATTTAAAAGAAAAATCCATAATGAAGATAATGACTTAATGGATGTAATATGGTGCTTGTTATGGTATAGAATCAGGATTTTAAAGGTGGTGAACATCATCTTCTCATACAGCCTGTAAGCCAGTCTCCTTTTTCTTTTAACCTTTTTAAAGTTAACATAAAAACTAGGTTTCATTATGGCTTTTTTCATTCATAGACATTGCTCTAGCCTCTGAAAATTAAGTCTTCCTTAATTTTCTGAACTGATTTTACTGGAGTATTATAGTTTAATGCCTCTACATACCTTTATTGTAAATTATGTGTAATATTAGAAGTTATTGGCATGTTTTCTCCCAATTAAGTCTTTCTCATGAGAAAGTAGATACCTTCAACTCCTCCTTTTTTGTGGGGTGTATGTAGCTGGTCATGTTTATCTCAGAAACCACTAGGGGGCGCGCGTGCGCGCCTTTGTGTGTGTGTGTGTTTGTGTGTGTGTGTGTGTGTGTGTGTATAGATACACACACACACATTTTATTAAAGTTTAGATCTTTTTGGTTTTCATGATCTTGACACCTTCAGAACTTAATGGTAGAAACTGTTCAGTTTCCCCGGTTTCAGTCTGTCTGTTTTCTGGTGACTAGTCTGCAGTTAGGAATTTTGGAGAATACCATAATAGTAGTGTGCCTGCCTTTTGCATTGTAACAAGTAGTAATCAGTCTGCTGGGTTCTTTTTACTGCACTCTTACTGTTTTGCATTATTAGAAGTGAGTCTGAGCTTTTATAACATATCAGAGGTTCTGGGTTCATTGGGGAGAGGTTATGGCATCTTTGCTTCTGGAGAAAGGTGTTTCAAAGCATGTACTCTGTGATAAAAGCACTATCACAGCTAGTCAACTTTGGAAGAGATACTTCGAGTTACCACAGATACTTGTTTCTAGTTACAGATTTGTTCAGTAATTCAGCATTCTTCCATGGCTCTTGCCTGAAATAGGTATTACTGTGGGATTTTGATGGGTTTTTTTTTTTGTTTGTTTGTTTTGGTTTTTTTTTTTGCCTCTACTGCCTGATTTACTGTAATAAATCTTATAATTGGGTAGTGTAAGACTTCCAACTTTTTATTTTAAACAGTTGTTTTAGCGGCCGGGCGATGGTGGCGCACGCCTTTAATCCCAGCACTTGGGAGGCAGAGCCAGGTGAATCTTTGTGAGTTCGAGGCCAGCCTGGGCTACCAAGTGAGTTCCAGGAAAGGCGCAAAGCTACACAGAGAAACACTGTCTCGAAAAACAAAACAAAACAAAACAACAACAACAACAACAAAAAGTTGTTTTAGCAATTATAGATTCTCTCCTTCACCTGTCAATTTTAGGATAAACCTGTTACACAATGGACTTTGCTGGGGTTTTGATATAAAGTGCATTGAGTCAATAGATTAAGTAAGGGAGACTTCATATCATAACAAAACTCTTCAAAAATCTGTAAGTGTAGCAGTTTGCATTATTTTGATTTTTTTTATCCTGCATTTATTTTGTTAGATACATGGTATTACGGGGTTTGAATATGATTATATCTTTTTCTCATTTCTAATTCCAATAGTTTATTTCTTATATATTGGAATACAGTTTACTGTGATACACTTCCAATTGTGTATCCTTGTTAGAGTCATATTGAATCACAGTTTTTTTAGGTGGGCAGAGACATGGCTCTGCAGTGAAGGCTGCTTGTTGCTTTTGCAGAGAACCCAAGTTTGGTTCCTAGTACCACCACTAGGTGGCTCACAACTGCCTGGAACTCCAGCTCTAAAGGATCTTTTGTCCTCTTCTGACCTTCAGAGGCATGTGCACTCACATGCATCCCCTCCCACACAATTATTAAAAACAAAAAGCCTTTTAAAAAATTCTAGTGATTTGTTGTTTATCTTTTCAGATCTTCCTTCATAGAAAATTGTCACATGCAAATAGTTTTACTTTTTTCAAACCTGTTTCATTTTCTCATATTGAACTGTCTAGGAACTGCCAATTAGGAGTGATAAGTAGAACATACTTGCCTTTATGATCTTTGAGAAAGACTAGTTTCTCAATTCTGTATTCTCAATTCTCATCTGTAGTTTTGTATAAATGTCCTTGGACTGAGTGTTACTGTGAATATTGAGTTTTTTTCCCTTATATTTATTGAAACTATCATTTTTTAAATTTAGTAAAGTGCTTTGATTATTAAAAGAACTTTGCATTCTTCACATGAATTGCATAGTTATCTAATTTATTACATATATATAAAACTTGAGTTCAGCTTCCTAATTGTGTTGATGAATTTTGCATCTGTGCACACTGGGCATATTGATAGTTGAGAAAGGCCTTGAAATTCCAATCCTCCTGCCTCTGCCTCCAGAGTTCTGTGATTACAAGTGTGCACCACCATACCCAGTTTATGCAGTACGAGGAATCAAATTCAGGGCTTTATACATACTTCTAGGACAGTTTCTTCTTGGGTGAATTTGGTGATTCTTTTTTAATGAATTTGCCATAATGGAGATATCCTGATGGAATTTCTACATAGGATGCATGGTTACCATCCCACCTCCAACCCCAGTTATGTACAGCAGTAGACACTTCTGGCTGCTCTTTCTAATGTTTTCTATTGAGTGCCAGATAGGCTCCGGAAAGAGAACCTGAAAAGAATATGGACTCACCAAATTATATTCAGATGGTTTCCCCCATTGTCCACCCTGTCTTCACCAGTTGGTCACCTGCTCTGGCTGGCATACATGGAGGGAGCATGAGTCAGTTCTCTTTGGTCAGGTCAAATTATGTACCGACTAGTTTCATTTGTGTTCCCAGGTCTCCTATATGTCTGCATAAAGTCTTGAATATGAATTTAGTTCTTTGCTTTAAGGATGAAATGAACACTTCCAAGCTTTCTACATTCTAAAGCAGAAGTCTCTATTGCAGACGAATTTCTAAACAGTCTTATTAAATAAGAAACACAGAGCCAAATACAGAGGTAATAGCTGAAGAGATCATCAGAGAACTAGCGAAGAGCCACGACTACCTTATCTTACCACCTTGTCACTGTCGCTTCCCCAGAGAGAGCTTCTTCCTCTCTGACTTGTGTTTTTATTGCCTTTCTGTTCTGCCTTCTCATTGGCTCTAAGCCCAGCTGTATGACTTCCTCATCACTGCCTGTCTATACAGACCTCCAGGTCTCTATGGTTGGTACTGGGATTAAAGGTTGTGTCCTTGACCACACAGACTCTGCCTGCCATGTGATGGGATTAAGGGCATGTGCTATGTGACCATGCTATGTGACCTCTGATCACCAGGCAAACCTTATTAACATACAAATAAAATCACATTTCAGTACAAATAAAATATCACCATACTCTATTTTATTTTTAAAAGCATCAGTTCAGTTCCATAATAGGCTACTCAGTTAAGACAAATGGTGGGAGATACTCTGTTCTCTGCACGTAAGTAATTTGACCTGACCTGAAAGCATAAGCTAAGGTGATGTGCACTTATTAGCACTTGCATGTAACATTTTGATACCTATATTTTTAGCAGTGTAAAAATGGTGCATTTAAAAATCTAATTCAAATAAATTGATGATTTAAGAGATCTGAATGTCCTCCTCAAAACTTGGCTGTCTAAAGGATGCATAGAATTGGGCTTACCTATTAAAGGAGTGGCAAGAAATCAACTTAAAACCAAAGTCTCACCAGAAAGTATATACCAAGAACATTAGTCTTCAGTAGGAATTGTGATATAAGCATGAGCCCAAGAAAGTTTATTTTCATAAAGTTTGTTAGTTGTTAAACTACAGAATAGAAAACTTACACTTTTCCTGTTTCCCAAAGATTAAAGACAACATGCTAAGTTTCTGATTAGAGAATGGCATTAAGCCTGAACTCTTGTGAGTGTAAAATTACTGCTTTCTAGAAGAAAATATAAGACAATAATGCAGAGGGATTTTTAAAGTTTTAATTAAAATATAGTTACATCATGTTCCTGCCTCCATTTCCTTCCTCCAACCTCTCCCATGATTCCCTTTAACTCCTCAGAGAGTCTCTTAAAACACCAGCCCTATCTACCCCACTATCCATTTAGCATGGACCCTGGCAAAGGGGGAAAGATGAATGTGATTATACCAAAATTATTCTTTTAAAAACACTATGGGTAAGTTTTGTAAGCAAATGGTAGTTTGAGAGAGGGTATTTGTAAAGTCCAAAAGAGATGTCTGACTTACCTTTATATAGGGAATTCCTGCAAATCAGCAATGAAATCAGTGGGAAATTAATGTGTTTCTGTATAAAAATTACCCAGTAGCTCAGTAGGTTAAAACAGTGACCAGCACTTATTTCTTGCTTATTGAATCATGTGGTGGTTTGAATGAAAATGGCCTCCATAAGTTCATATATTTGAATGCTTGGTCATTAGGGAGTGCCACTACTTGAGAGAGATTAGGAGGTGTAGTCTTGTTGGAGGGAGTGTGTCACTGGGGGTCAGCTTTGGGGTTTTCAAATGCTCAAGCCAGTCCCAGTGGCTTTCTATTACTACTTCCTGTGGTCCAGATGTCGAACTCTCAGCTCCTTCTTCAGCACCATGTCTGTTTGTGTGCTGTTACGTTTCCCACCATGCTGATAATGAACTAAACCTATGAACTGTAAATAAACCCCAATTTAATGATTTCCTGTATAAGAGTTGTCATGGTCATTGACTAAGACAAATCTGGAGCTTGGGAATGGTGTCACATGTTTTCTGGATCAGGTCAGATGCTACTACACTCTTCATGTTAGCCATGCTTGCAAGTACCTGAATGCTCAAGCTGCAGGTTTCACTTGTAAAAGCACTTATTCATATAACAGGTAGATTTGCTTTTGTGTTACTGTGATGAAATAACAATGTAATGGAAGCATAGGGTGGAGGAGACTTGACCTCCTCATAGCCAGCCAGGAAGCATAGAGGCAATGCCAGTGCTTGACTGACTCTTGTTCTTGTTCCATCTTGGCCTCTGGGGATTAATGTATGACACCAATCACACTCAGAGTGTGTCTTTCAGTTATTAACCTCTGCAAATACCCTCACAGACATACCTAGAGGTGTACCTCTCCGGTCTCCTTGCTGATTCTAGATCCACTCAAGGTGACTAGATTATTACAACCAGCAAGTTGGTGATGGTTAGGGACTGTTTCTTACTTTGGGGACCTGTCTAAATAGCTGTTTAATGTCCCCAGACAGAGAAAATTATCTAAGAGTGGGAGAAAAGCCACAATCTTTCCCATGACTTATTCTTAGAATTCACATACTGCATGTTCCCCATTCTATTTGTTATATAGGTCAGCCTACTTGTGTATGAGGAAAATATGCTTGCATGTGAATGTCATGGTCATCTCAAGTTTAAGGATGAAATAGGAATAGGCAATTAAAAACTCAAAGCCTCCCCATTCACAGCTGATGGTATTATGGTGTTAACTGGTTGGTACAGTATTTTGGGAGAAGAATTTCACAATATCTGGTCAAGTATGTCTCACTTTAGAGCATACATCCTAAAGAAAGGGATGAAGAGCTCCATAAGAGACTTCTAGGAGGACACTGGTTCTGTCTGTGGTGGCATGAATTGAAAGAAGTCTAGTCATTAATCATGGGTAGATTATAAGGAACCATATAGCAATTGAAGACAGGAAATTGTGACTAGCTCTTTAGCATCGATCTGAATGAAGTCAGTTATTGCCCTTTTGGTTTTCTCTGTTTTCACTTTTGTTTGCTTATTGGTTTGGCATTTGGGGCATAGTATGTGTACTTTAAAATTTTTGATTTTACAACTTCTGTAGCTGGATGAACAGTAAGGTCCCTGTGTCCCCACTAATTCTTCCCATCACTACTAAACACCCAGTTGCTGAGCCAATGCTGGACGTCCTCTTAATACTCCTTCTTTCTCTACCTCACTTATATTCTATTCCTCTGCAACAAGTCCCGCCTCCTCAGAAATATCCCGCTGCTTGGAATGCTGTATGATGATGTCAGTGCAGGCTCACACATTGAGCACCGTAAATCCAGCAGAGGGCAGTAGAACAGCACAAAATTGGAGCATGTAGGCTTTTGTATTGAATCTCAATCCTGTGCCTTTATTGTCCTTCACATTTAGCACAGAAGGCATGAATGTCCTCTTGTAAAAGGAGGAGAATTGACTAAACCAATTATTTTTCCCTGGTGATATTTTTAAAGTCCTGTCTCCAAGAGCACTTGATATTGAAGAACCACGTCAGGATGCCAGGAGTTGGGGCCTCCAGTTCTCTCCCTACAACCATCTACCAAGAGGAATATGTTATTGCTTGGTGTGTTGGAATTTTTCATAGCATTTTGGGGGAGGGGAGAGTTTTATACTTCAAGAAATAGATGCCCCTGTTCTCACCAATATGTTCTCTTGGACTGTATTTTCTTGTTTGATGGGGGTTGAACCTAGTCTTGTACATGCTGGGCAAATGCTTTACTGCTGAATTGTGATCCTCCTCAGCCTTTCAAGAAACGGGAATTATAGGTAGGTGCTACTATCTTTTATGTTTTCATTGTAGTTTCTTGGTCCCTCATTTTTCGCTGTAACAAGGCATCTAAAACTGAATGCTGTATAAAGAAAGTAAGCTTGCATAGCTTACCATTCTTGAAGTTGAAGAGGGTAGCCCCTACTGTTGCCAGGCTCCAGTGTGGGCCTGGTGGTGGATGATATCAATGGCAAGAGCACATGCAGAAGAGATTACATGGTAAGAAATAAAACACTAGATCCATGCTTTAGAAACAACCTAGTTGGATAGAAACTAAATGACATTGGCCAGACTGGACTCAAGCTCATGAAACAATGTTAATCCATCCCTGAAGGTATAGTCATATGACCAAATTACCCTTCACTTCCTAAGGGTTTTCCCCATTTACTGCATGCTGGGGATCAAACATTAGCATATGGATCTTTGGAGAGCACACACAAACCATTTTCAAGATGTGGCAATAGCCACTGTAAGAACTGTGAGATAGTAATCATATTGTGGTTTGGGTTTGATTTAGTTGATGGTTGGTGATGGTAAGTATCTTTTCATTTGCTTATTGGCTGTGTGGCTTCTTTGGAGAAATGTCTTTTAACTGTGACCTCACATTTTCACTGTTCAGATTTTTTTCAAAGCAATCAAATATGTAATGTAGTATTTTAATTAATTTGAAAATTTCATACAAGCATACAATGTATTTTGATCATATTAGCCTCCTACCATTACCTCAACTTATCTTTGATCTACCCCCCCTCAATTTCATGTTCTATTTTTTTTTATAACCCACTGAATCCAATAGACTGTCAGGCTATCCAGTGGAGCATGATCAGCCTACCAGAGGCCATACATGTAAAGAAAATTGACTCTTCCCTCACCCAGAAGTGATCAGCTATCAATAGCTCCTTACCCAGGTGTGATGGCTCATGACCGCTTCCCTACTCCATGTTGGAATGTTGACTAGTTTGATCTTATGCAGGTCTTCTTATGTAGACAGTCACTGCTGCTGTGATTTCATTCATAGAGTAGTCTTGTTATGTCCAGAAGACACCATTTCACCTTGGTTTTCCAGACCTCTGACTTTTCCAATCTTTCTGTGCCCTCTTTTGTGATAGTTGCTAGTCTTGGGGGAAGAGTTGTGATGTAGATGTTCCATTTAGGGATGAGCACTCTATAGACACTCATTATCTATACTTTGACTAGTGAATTTCTGCATCAATCAATGCTCTCTCCACAAAGAGACTTTCCTGATGAGGTTTGAGAGCTGCACTAATCTGAGTATAGGGATATGAATTCAGAGGGCAGTTTGATACTAGGTCGATTTAACAAAATAATAGTAGTAGATTCATCCCTGGGGCCTATGAGCTCCCCAGCCATGGGATCTTAGCTAGATTTAAAATACCAACCACGTGTTTCTTGTGGAGAAGGCCTTAAAAAACTCTGTCCATATTTAAATTGGATTATTTTTCCCATTGAATTGTAGACATTTTTGGATGGTTTGGAAGAAAATGGCCTTCAAAAAGGGTGGCACTATTAGAAGGTATGGCTTTGTTGGAGTGGATATGGCCTTGTTGAGGGAAGTATGTCACTATGGGTGTAGACTTTGAGATCTCATATATGCTCAAGTCATGCCTAGTGTGACAGACCACTTCCTGTTGCCTGCAAGTCAAGATGTAGGACACTTGGCTACTTCTCAAGCACCATGTCTGCTTGCATGCTGTCATGTCGCACCACGACAATAATGGGCTAAACCTCTGAAATGTAAGGGAGCCACCACAATTACATGTGTTCCTTTTATAAGAGTGACTGTGGTCATGATGTCTCCACAGCAATAGAAACCCTAAGACACATTCCTTAACTATTTTGGAATCAACTAGATGGTTTGAAAATATTTTCTCCATAGTTTAAATTATTTTTAATTACTTGTCTACCTCGAGATCAAACAATTCTAGCCCAAAGTAGTCATTTCCCCTACAACTAAAACAAATTTAAAGAGGACTTGTACAAGAGTATTCACAGTATCTCTCCTTAAAAAAGATGTCAACTGGAAATAGTCTAGGTGGCGTTATGGGAAAATTGATAAACTGTGGAACTTAGCATATATTGCGTTCCCACTGAGAACACTTGAGAGATACTGGTGCCACAAAACCTCACCAACATCTGGGGGCATTCATCTTTCAGTCAAACATTCTCTAAGCTTATAGTAGTAACCTATGATCTCTAATTTGCATTTCTACAATAATTATGGTAGGCATAATTTTTATGGACTTACTGGCCCCTTATGGATCTTTCTAAAATAATGTCTATGTTTTCCCATTTTTCAGTTGAATTTTAATAAATTGTTTGGTTGTGGTTTTTATATATTCTATATACTGGAATTTTAACTTTTGTATGTTTCACAAATATTTTCTTCTACTTTGTGGTTTGACTGTTATTTTCCTTTCCTTTTTTTTGTTGTTGTTTGAGGTTTTTATTTTTTATTTTTGCTTATTTTGTTGTTCAGACAGGGTCTCACAAGGTAGCTCTGGCTGTCCTGGAGCTTGCTATGTAGATCAGATTGGTTTCAAACTCAAGAGATCTTTCTGCCTCTGTCTTCTGAGTGCTAGAAATAAAGGCATGCATTATCATGCTGGCCTTCATCTTTTTAAATGTATTTTTTGAAGAGTACACTTTTTAGTTTAATTTTTATGAGGCTGATTTTCTAATTTTTTTTCAGTGTTGCTTCTGTATTCTGCCTCAGAAATTATTCAATCAAATTACTAACTAATCAAATTGTTAGTGAAAATTTTGGGGTGTCTCACCAAAGTAACCCATTACTGAGTAAATTGGCATCCTCTCTTGAGGTTCTTAGTTTTGTAAATAAAAGAGCTTAGTTTTGTAAATAAAAAAAATGGATTCAAAAGGAAGCTTGAGAAATTTTATTAGAGTTTTAAAAAGAAATGAAAGCAAGCAAGCTGCAGATCTTGGCTGCCCAGAGGAGGGAGATGAAGAAGAAGGAAAAGGGGCCATACTGTTTGAGTTAAGCCATCATGAAGATCAGCCGCATGGTAGGAAGGGAACCCTGAGGGAATGAATGAAGTCTAAAATGTTAGGGAAAGCATCGTTAGGCTCTGACCAGCATCTAGAAGAAAAACATGGAGAAGAAAATGGAAATAAAACACCTTTCAATCAGGACTCAGCAACAGAGCCTCATGTCAGCTCTCCAGCCACTGCCAGGGTAAGAATGCTGGCAAGGGAAAGAACATTATCTCATTAAGGGGATAATTATTCCTCCTGCCACTTTAACATAATAGCTTCAAGTGGACCTGCCTCCCTGAGACCAGGTGATGGACCTGCCCACTGGGTTCACCTTAAGGGAGGAAAAGATGACATGTCTCCACCCAGAGGTAGATTCCACTCTTTATAGAAACAAAATCATGAAT
>CABHPQ010175653.1:0-13219 GCA_902168405.1 Peromyscus aztecus
CCCTCCAAAAACATATCCAGGAAAGGTTACAGTGTCATGTCTGGAGTCAAGTGCCCAGAAGTAAATCTCAGTGAGGGCAAGGCTGTGGTAATTCAATATATAGTCTTTCCAACTCTTCTACCTAAAACTTTAGTAGGTAGGATGAAGTACTATCAAGAACAATAGTCAAGAGACATGCAGACACTCTCAGAGTCCTCCATCTTCTTCTAAGTTATTCTCTATAGAAATCAGTTACATACCTAACTGTATTTTGCTACAACATAACAACCTTATATATTTAGTCTATGGGATCAAGTAAAAACATTTAATACTTAAAGGGAACATATCAAGGTGAAACTGTGTTGGACTGAAAATTTAATCAGAGAAAGTGATCCAATGCATGTCGTTCCTTTCGGCCTCTTGCAGCATTCTTTTCAATTGTGCCTGCACATCAGCAAGCTTCTGTCGATCTAAACTGTCCTGAAAGTGCCATCTCCCATAGCAATGCACGGGGATAGGATAAAACACATATTTAAGCTGCACCAAGGATGTTAAGTGCTCAAGAATTCTCATTAGCATAGTCATGGTAACTGGATTAGAGGAAAAGTTGAGGATTCGGAGTTGAGAACAGTGATTTAGTGCGGAGATGAGAACAGAGACTGTAGAGTCTGTTAGAAGGCAATGACTGATTGCCAGATGTTGCAAGGTGCTGGAGTTATTCCGCAGGAGGTTATAAAGGGGCTCACTATCGTCCCAGTTCATTGGGTTGTTGCTGATATTCAGGAGCTTTAAGTGGTTGGCTTGAGGGCACTCAGACAGAAACTTGAAGTCATTGTAAGAAAGTTCACAGGATGGTAGATGTAAGAATTCCAAACTAGCCGGTAGGACTCTGCAGTGAGGAAACAGAAAAGTATTTCTGAAAAATGAGGACTAGAAGAGGGAAACTATATCTATGAATTTAAAACAAACTACTTTGTATATGGATTGCATCAGAAGCAAACAGTATAAGCTTTCATGTACTTAATAGACTTGTGGGTCTATGAAAGATAGTTTACCACCCTGACAGGTAATATTTTAAACTTGACAGTGTGTACAATATATTGTTATAGAGTTGTGTGAGAAACCTGGTGGAAAATATTATCTACTTAGTAATTACAATATAATCAAAGGTGGAGCTAGTTCACCTGCTCAGAAGAGATAGGACAGAGGAGCAACCAATTGGAAGCTCCCTTTGGCCAGTCCACAAGTTACAGCCTCTACAGTCACGGCCTGAACCTTGGAGATTTTCCTAATGCTCTGACATTACTGTCTATGGGTAGATGGCTATGTGCACCTGTGTCCAACCTGAAGTCTTTCTCTCAATTCCTCCTCTTCCTCTCTCGATGGCCAGAGGAGGACTGCACTGTTCTCTTCACCTTTATACTTCTGGAATGAGCACAGTGCCTGCACAGGCTCAGCTGACTAAGGTTTTGTTACCCCATTTTCTCTTCAATTACAGAAATATACCCTTCCCTAGTTGTTTTTAAACTCCCAGAATAGCCCATGCTGAGGTGGAAAGAGAAAGGGCTATGGGAAGCTTAAAAATATCTAAGAATTATTTCTCTCATCTTAAAAACAGGCTATTATTGGAAACTCGGTATCCATCCCATACCCTTACCTCAGGACATTTTCAAGATGATCTGTGAGGCAGAAAGAGGACAAGTTGAGCTCATTAAGATGGTCCATACGCCCAAGCTCAGAGATAAAATT
Organism: Peromyscus aztecus; assembly: GCA_902168405.1. Lineage (NCBI taxonomy): Eukaryota > Metazoa > Chordata > Mammalia > Rodentia > Cricetidae > Peromyscus > Peromyscus aztecus. The sequence goes on from CABHPQ010175653.1 coordinate 1,729, forward strand.
TCGAAAGGCTTCCCCATTCAAAGATCTACAAGTGATTTTACACAGACAAAGTCTGTCCAGGTGCACCACCTGAGCCAGAAGGGTGGTGACCTCACTCAGAGAAGCCTGATCAACTGCCAGGTGATCAATACATTTCAGATCCAGATGATGTAGGGTGTTTCTACAGTCACACAATTTGTCTATTTGCAAATCTCGGCAGCACAGGTGCAAAGAGCCTGAGCTCTGCTCTACTTTATTCAGAAGCAGAACCAAAAATTCAGTTTCCCTTAAGGTTCTATCAAGGGAAAGGTTCACTAATAATTCCATAGCCTGCTTGGAGGACTGAGCTCCAGGTTCTGAACTTGCCATACTACACTGGCCTTCAATTTTCAAGATAGAGTGCTCAGAGTAAGCACAGGAGTGAAAACAGGCAGGTGACTTAGTACTGCTCTCCGGACAGATGACCTTGCAGCCAACATCCTGCCTTAAATCTAGGATCCTCAGTTTAGGGCTCCTGCAGGGAAAAGAGAACACAGAACACTGAGAGGTAGCAAACATTAGTATAACCGAGCAGGATCACTGATAACACGTAGTGACAAAATCATCTTTTTTTTCTTTTTGTCATTCCATAAACCAGCTACCAGAAAGACTTTCTTATTCAAATACTGTATCCTTTACTATTTTCTATGATCAACTAATGCTCACAAGTCTTGCTATTCCTGTCTTCCACGAAACATCTCCATTATTATCTCTATCAACAGTAGCCTCACTCACATCTATTACAAAACTAAAACCCTCTGTAAGACATTAGAGTTTTTAAGATAACCTCAACTGATGTACCAACCACCTCACATTGATTTTCAGCATTCACCATTAATAACTGTGAAAGATTATCCAGTCCTCTCTTGCAACAGGCTACAGGATAATGTTTTGCTATCTTGCCATATACCCATTATACACATTCTTACTGAAAACCTGAGTTCTTGGCAGTAACACCTGAAGACCATCAAGCGTGTCTTTCAGTTCACCATGTTTCTTGTATGCTTAATTTTCTAGTGTGGAGGCAAAAATGGGCCAAGCCTTTACCATTGCTGTCAGCGTCTTCTCATGCCCATCCACTGAGGAAGCAGCGGTGGACAACAGAACAAAATTATCAGTAAGCAGCACACACTATTTTCTCTTTTATTCTCCACCAATCCTCAGCAGTCTTAACACTCATGTCCTTCTTCTATGTAATAATAACACCATAACGCGAATCCATCAACAGTGCCCTCAATCGCTTACATTCCATACCAACCTTGTAAGACACTTGTTCTCAAAGTGACCTCAAGCACTGGACCATCAGTCCGATAGTCTCTTTCACTGTTTCACTTTTTGCATACTACCTTTGGAAGAGTAGCAGCCTGTGGCATAACCTTCTGTGTCTTACCACATCTCTATTATAATACACGGTCTTACCTAGAAGCCGAGTTCTGGACAGGTAGGAACTGAAGACTCTCGACCATGGCTTTCAGGAGTTCCCGCTGGGACTCCCGCGTCCTTAATGATCCAATGTGGAGACACATGAAGGGCCAAACCTTCACCATTGCCTTCACTATATTCTTATGCCCACCCTTGAAGGCAGCAGAGAACAAGGGAACAAAAAGCTCCCTTGGGATCTCCTCGAGAGCGTGAATTGCTGCAGGCTCATTATTCAGTAGATGCTGTATAGCAAGATTCAACAGTGTGGGCAGTTCCTTGTTGTCCATCTTAAAGAACCTGCAGAAGGTGAGAAACATTAGAAAACTTGACAGATGGCCACAGAATCTTCTTTGCAACCACTGTTAGCAATATAGAGAACTATTTGTAGAATAGATAAAACCGCCATTTCTGGATCCCTGCCTCTATTTGTAGGCAAAAGAAATTGGTTTGTGAGTGTATTAAGGTCTATTTGTGTATGAATAGACATATAACCAACTCCTTTACATATGTGTATACATAAATATTTGTAAGTGATCAAATACCAATAGAAATGAGCACTAGGTTAGCAGAAGACAATTTTGGCCACTTAGCTACCTGACTCCTGATATTTCATCTCAATAGTATAGAAGCCATCACAAAAGAAAGGGTAAATCTATTCAAAAGTGATGCCATCATCATTAGCTTGGAAATATAAAATACTAAGACATCCAATTAACTGTGATTAAAGGAAAAAAGAATGACATTCCAGCCCATGACTTGTCATACTTGGATCACCTTTGTGTCATATGAAGACACACCAAAATTACAAGAGATATGCACGAAAAGAAGATGATTAGGGGCTTCTGACCTGAGCCTATGGCCAGAAACACCAGTCCCAACATAATCCTAAAATACAAAAATGTATCCTAAAGATAAAGGGAGAACCAGTGTAATGAAGCAACTCTCCCAGAGATGTGCAATTAAATCCTTAAGTTCTCCCCCTTATGTGGTAACAGTCTATCTGAAAACAGAACAGAAATTCTAAGCATCTAGTTAAGGTGCCACATCAGATGTTGAGTTGGAAAAAGAACTATATGACATGGTTAGTGTAGACTAGAGGAAGGTATGGAAATACAGAGTGAATTCCATTAAGATGTGTAATTAATATATCTTAAAAATGAAAGGACTCAATGGGGAAAGAACAAAAAAAAGAACTAATCTCAAGGTTGATTGGGAAGTGATGGGAGAGCTGAAAAGTGTAGTGAAGGGGAGTTGAGGAGGTGAATATGTTCAAAATATACTGTATGGAATTCTCAAAGAATTAATAAAATTATTTAAAAATAAGTGAGTGATGTCATATAATGAAAACTTGAAACTAAAGTCCTTGAAACAGTTTCTGAGAAAGTGTAAAGTCAAAGAGGGTGTGAGAATCATCCAAAGAAATTTGGCAATTATGGGGAAGGAAACAAAAGGGTGAAATTAAGAATCTGATAAAGCAATAAGAAACACAGAATCAGAATATTCATAACTTACCCCTTTAATACTAAAAACAAAGTACTTACTGTAAAGAGTTGTCCTCAGACCTCCATAGAGCTCTTTGACATGTACTCACCTGCACTTAAACACATCATACAAACACACAAACAATAATTTAAAACTAATCCAAAATCAGAGAACAAACAAAACGGAAGTGTCAGGTTAAGAAAAGGTAAGACCTTAAAGTTTCAGCATCCTCCTCTCTCGCACAGGCTGTCTTCTGCTGGGTGGGATGAGAATACCCTGAGATCAAATCTCCAACAAGAATATCAGGGTCCTTTCCTCTCAACACTTAAAACACATATGAGATAATTGCATGGAAATCAGCACCCTCATAATTTACAAACTGAGGACTCCCTCGAGAGAGGGAGCACCTGCCCCCTACAGGTATAAAAGCTATGAATGCACAGCAGAGGTTCCTGGGACACAGAAAAAAATGAGAGCTTCTGAAAGGAAGAGAGTTGTGTGAGATAACTGACCTTTGACTGGTCAGGGCTCAGCACCAACCTAAAAGTCAATAAAGGTGAAAAAATCCAAAGTCAATTCTCAGTTGGCATACTCCAGTAGTGGACCTAGAAATAAGCACCGTTAAGACTTGGACATTTAAAACATTTGTTTTTGTCAATTATGTTCCCTCCTTTTCTTTCCACTATGCTTCTGTATCATTGATACTTTACAGCATTTTCAAACCTTCTCGGTTTGATTCCTTTCCTTACATTTACCTAGTTTGGTTCACACATTTGTAATTATGCGCTCCTATCATTGTCTCTTCCTCTTCCCCTCCTCTTCCTCACATGCTTCCCCTTTTCCTTCTCCACTTCCTTTTATTCAGCATTGCTTCTTCTTAGGTTCCTCTCACCCTACTCTGTTCATTAGTTCATTTACTGTAACCACATGGACCCCCATTCAGTTTTAACCTCATAGTTCACTGCACACTGTTTTTGATTCCTGTTCTATTCTCATTTGGGCTGGGCAGCTGGAGTTAATAATTTTATGTCTCTTTATGGACATGGTCTACACTGGCGTTACAACTGCTACAGTGGTGACTTTTGTCTTCTGTGAATATTCCTGGAGATTTGGCTTGCTCACTAGTTTCTCCAAATAAAACTTGACGAGAAACCAATAGTAAATGATGAAGAAAATATAACACAGAAGCACAAGTAATATGAAAAGCAGGAAAAATGATCATAACCCCTCAAATGATGAAACTAAAGGCGATGAAGTGGTTGAAAGGCTGGGCTAAGAATTCAAACTCCACATGAAAAGATATTCAGAAATTTCAAAAAAGATACAAAGTAGCAGGTGAAGGAATCCAACTAAGGACATAGAGATGCAAACCAAAAACATACATGAGAACACAGCAAGAAACTGTGAGTTTGAAAACAAACAAAAAATAGAATTATTAGAACTAAAAATAAAACTATCAAAAAAAGCAGTGTAGAAAGTTTCACCAGCAAAGTATATCAATATCAGTTACCCTAAAGAACAATAGAACTGGAAGAAAGATTCAAGCAAATTCTATTTAAACATCAACAGCTTAAAAATAAATAAATAATGAAGGCAAAACTCAGAGAAGACCTAACTCAGGTCATGCAGTCTGCTCACCAGCCCACATTAAAAACATCATGATCAATTTGGGTTCCTATCAGGGACACAGGGTAGTTCATGTTACACAAATCAATAAAGACTATACAGCACATAAATACATTCAGAGCAGAGATCACAGGATGATCTAAAATATGCAGAAAAGTGTCCTTGCTTAAGCAAGGCACATCCTAAAACTGGGAAAACATGCAGAAAAGACCTTGAAAAAGCTAAAGACCTGTTAATGACAAAAGCCCTGAAGATTCTAAGAGCACATCTCAACATAAAATGGTTCTACATAACAAACGTATAGCTAACGTTATACTAAATTGTGAAGACCAGAAACCATTTTATCTAAAGTCAAGGAATAAGACAATGGGATCTGCTCCCTCAAACCCTTTTCAATATGCTGCTTGAAGGATTTACCACAGCGGTAACACAAAAGAAGAAAATAAGTGGGATAATGTAAAAGAAGAGGTTAAATAATCTCCATGGGCAAGTGATGTGCTCATATGGTTAAAAAAATGCAAACACTCAAACACAAACACTAATATGTGCTTAACACTTCCACCAAGGAAGGAGGGTGCACAGCAGCATAAAATACTGTGTAGTCCATAGTGACCCAAAACCCTGATACTGAGGAATAAATCAGAAACACAATCCCATGCACAGTGTTTTCAAAAATTTAAAATACCTAGGAACAAACCTAACTGATGGAGTGAAGTACTGAAAAATGAAAACATTAAATCACTGAAGAAATGGAAAGAGACACTAGAAGAGAGAAAAGCTTCCCACTCACATAGATTAGCAAAATGACCATGCTACTGAAAGTTACACACAGATGCAGTGCAATGCCTTGCAAAATCCCAATTATATTTAGCTCAAAGGAAACCAAGTCCTAAAATGCAATCAACCAAAAATTCCTTGTATGAAAAAATTCTCTTAATATTAAGCTTAATTAAAATGGCCCTAACTATTGAATCTAAAGATACAAACTAAGTGACTGCATTACAGATAAGCCTAGATGTTTGGTGCCTGAGGGGAATGAATCTATTTGTCAAATACAAGTAAACTCTGAAAACAGAAGGGCTGAAGTCAATATACTAAGCTCTTGGAAGCAGAAAAAAACCAGGTCTAGTTATATGCTCAGATCTGATAAAGTAGATTTCAAGCCAAAAACAAAATGATTCAGAATATACAGACAACCAATAAATATTTGGAATAACCCATTAATATGCTATCAGTACTATAAATAAGTAAGCACTGAATAGTGGCATACCCAATATCATAAAACAATACTGTAGCTACTCAGTAATGACAATACTCAACCCTTGTCAGTAGATAATTAATCTAAACATAAAAACTGACAGTTAACACAGACATAATGCACTATAGATCAAATACACTTAAGACATTGTGCTGGTTAATTTTTGTCAAATTAACATAAGCTAGACTCATATGGGAAGAAGGAACTTCAACTCAGAAATTGCCTCCACCATATTAGCCTATACACAAGTTTGTGGGGCATATTTTTAATTAACGTGGGAGGGCCCAGCTCATTGATGGAGATGCCACTCCTGGGCAGGCAGTCCTGAGTTGTATAAAAAGGCAGTTGAGCAAACCAGGGGAAGCAAGCCAGTAACATCACTTCTTCATGGTTTTTGCCTCCAAGTTCCTGCTGTGAGTTCTTGCCCTGACTTTCCTAGATGATGGACTTATAAGGCAGAAGGTGAAATAAAACCTTTCCTCCCCAAGTTGCTTTCGGTTATGGCGTTTCTCACAGCCACAAGAAAGCAAACTAAGGCAAGTATCTATAGAATATTACATTCAATAGCTATAGGATATAGATCTTCTCAGCAAACTATGGAATATTCTGTGATATAGATATCAATTTAGGTCACTGAGCAAGTAAAAATTATTTAAAAATAAAAACACTATTTTCTATCTTATATGATCATAAAGGAGTAAAATTACAAATCACTATCAATGGGAAGTAACAGAAATGAAACAATCCAAATAAAATTAAACATTACATCCTAATGATCAGTAGCTAATGAAACAATCTGGGAGGATGTTAAAAATTCCTGAAATCAGTTTAGGGGAGTCTAAGACACTCTCCCAAGGAATATAGGCGACTGCCATTGCCCTCAGTTGCCTACCAGAACTTGAAGGGATGACCCTACCTGTGGAAGACACCACATACTTCAGGCACAGGACTTGGAAGAACTGAGCCGGAAACAGCCTCCAAGTCTCATCCCTAAGGACTAGTTCTTACAGTATTCAATGGTGCTATGCCAGCTGCCAACAGAGAAAAGCAGTCAACAGTCATACATAGCTTTAAGTCCACTGTCTTCGTTATTTTTCTACTGCTGTGAAGAGAAACCATGACCAAGGAAAAATATAAGAGAAAGCATTTAATTAGAGGTTTGCTTACAGTTTCAGAGGCTTAGTCCATGACCATCAAGGTGAGGAGTATGGTGATAGGCAGGCAGGCAGGTGTTGGAGCAGTATCTGAGAGCTTACTTCCTGATCTGCAGGCAAGAGGAAGAGAGAAAGTGAGAATGGCCTGGAAATGGCTTTTGAAGCCACAAAACCCACATCCCAGTAACAAACTTTCTCCAACAAGGCCACAACTCCTAATCCTTCCTAAATAGTTCACCAACTAGGAATGAAACATTCAAACACTTGAGTCTATGGGGTCCATTCTCATTCAAACTACTACAGTCTACACCCTGACCCCCATAGGTCTGTAGCCATATCATAATGCAAAACGCACTCAGTCCAACTCCAAATGTCCCCACAGTCTTTCAGTCTCAAGACTGTTTACAAGTCCAGAGAGCAAAGTTTCTTCTGAGGCTCAAGGTAATCTCTTAACTGTAAGCCCTGTAAAATCAAAATAAAAAATCAAATTACATACTTCTAACATTTAATGGCACAAAATATACATTACTCCTCCAAAAGAGAGGAGGAAAGGGGCCATGTGAGGAAATACTGGACCAAAGCAAGACTGAAACCCAGCAGGGCAAATTCTGTATCTCTATGACTGATGTTAAAGGGCTTATTACATGGATCTTCATATCTCCCACTCCTCCTATTATTGTTGACTACATCATTGGCTTTGCTTAACAATGCAGCAAGATTCCACAACCCCTTTATACCTGTATCTTCTTTGAAAAAAAAAAACCAGAACCATGTGGCTTATGGTACCAAGTTCTTCTGCTTACCTGGACTAAAAACCAGCCCATCCATGACTTACATTAGTATAAGCTTTGACTTGGCAATAGTTTCTGAGAGAATGCCCTGGTAGTAGAAAACCAAAAGTCCTGCTGAGACTGTCTTGATGTCATTGCTCAACTGTTATCAGCCAGCCAAATTCATATCTCAGGGAGAATTGTTTGTTGAGACAGTTCTCAAGATAGCCTGCTGTTACAGAACAATCTTTTTGTATACTATGAATACGTTTTAATATCATTGGCTAATAAAAAGCTCAGTAGCCCATAGCTAGGCATGAGGAGGTAAAGAAGGAAAACCAGACTAGGAGGGTTTGCCAGTCAGATGCAGAACGAATCGTACAAACAAAATGGGATAAAGTAAAAGCCACGTGGTAGAATGTAGATTAATAGAACTGGGTTAGTTTAAGTTGTAAGAGATAGTTAGTATTAAGCCTGAGCTATTGAATGGGCATTTTTAATTAATATAAGCCACAGTGTGTTTGAGAGTGGCTGTGGGATAGGAAAACTCCACCTACAGCCTGCTTTACTTGAACAAGAAGTTTCAAAAGAAGGAGTTCATATGTATCCTCTGCAGCTCTATCAACTTCCTTATATTCAGGCCCTCTGCCTACTCCTATAAGAGCCCTGACCAGCTCCTTCCCCTTCACACAAGTTCCATTCCCATGGGGAAGTCGCTGCCCCCTGCTGCTGTGCTAATAAACACAGTTTCATCTGTTGAGAGCAGACTTGGATCTCTTTCATGTCTTTTGTTCCTTTACTGTCCTAACATTTTGGTGTGGAAACCCAGGAGGGCTTCTAGGATCCTTGCCCTCTGGTGGCTCCAACCCTTTTAGAAACTTCTTGACTTTCTTACCGACCTTGACTACTCTTGGGTCTTGGGGAACCAAATACCATCTGAATTCACTATATAGGCTAAACAGACACTAGTTGCAATCTGAGACCCACTTGTCTTTGTGGCTTCTGCCTCTGTGAGCAGTACACCTTTAATACCAGGCTGACACAGGTATATCTCAAGTTCCAGTATAGCCAGGGATACAGATAAGCCCTGTCTCAGAAAAAGGAGAACGGCTCAATAAACTCTTATGTTTTAATGCTGGCTCCAAGTTAGTGGAACTATTAGAAGGTGCGGCCTTTTTGGAGGAAGTCTATCAATGGAGTTTTGATGTGTCAAAAACCCATGCCAGGCCCAATCTCTCTCTGCCTACAACTTTCAAATCAGATGAGAGCTGTAAACTAATACTCCAGCACCATGCCTGCAACACTCCCATCATGATGGTCAATGGACTCACCCTTTGAAACTATAAGCAAGCCCCCAATTAAGTGCCTTGGTCATATCTATTCACAGTAATAAAACAGTAACTAAGAGGAACAACAATACAAATAATCAGTGAAAAAAGATGGTTTCTTTCCAAAGAAAAGAGTGATAAAAACCTTAGTTGAACTAAAAGAGAATATATAGAAATATATAAATATATATAAATTAGTAAAAATAGAGTTAAAAGGGGGACATTACAAAGAAACACCAATTAAATCCTGAAAATGGTTAATGAACATTTGAAAACTTATATTCACAGAATATCTAGAAGAAATGGATAATTTCCTAGGTACAGAAGACAAACAACTTTAAAGTTCCATAAAAATCAACAAGATTAAAGCACCTCCCAACAAAGAAAATTCTAGAAACACATAGATGAAATAAACATTTTATCAGACCTGAAAAATGCTCCCCAGACTACTTGATAAAACATAAAGGAAATGCCAAACTTCTCCTTGTGGACAATATACCTTGTTCTGTAACCTAGTTCAGACTAAAGTTTTTTAAAAATGAAGTTTCTGTGATGAACATTATTAATATTTACTTCCAATAAAGTCTTTATAAATGGAATTTAATAATATATTTTAACATCATGATCAATTTGGTTTATACTAGGTATGCAAGGATATTTCACATGTAAATAGGTTTGGAGTCAGAGAACATGTGATGATCTTACAAGTGTAAAACTGGACTTTATCAAAAAAGCACTGAAAATCTAAGACTATCAGGAACGTATCGCACCATAAAAAAAATTCTACATAATAAACCTATAGCCAAAATCGTATTAAATTTGGAAACCTTGAAAGCATTTTTTCTCATGTCAAGGACAAGAAAACATGGACCACCCTCTCCAATCTTAGTATACTAAATGAAATCTTAGCCCACTGTAGTAGGACAAAAGAAAATGGTAAATGATACACAAACAGTAACGGAAGATGTTTAATTATTCCCAAGAATATTTGCTATAATCCTATAATTAAAAGAATCCAAACACTCTAACAGAAAATACTTAAGAGTTGATAAAAGCAGAAAAAAAAAATCAGTATTACAAACTAAGCGCAAACATTGGTGGCTTTTCCATGCCAATAACCATGACATTGACAAATAAACCAGAAAAAACAGTTCCATGCAACAATAGCTTTAAAAATTAAATACCAAGGAATAGACCTAAATGAGGAAGTGAAAGACTGGAACAACCTGATTTAATAACAGTGAAGAAAGAAATTGAAGAAGACAGTAAAAAGGAAAAGACCTCCTACATACAGGAGCCAGCAAGTAAATATTAGCTGCTTTCAAATTATATCATAGAGCAACAGCAACAAAAACAGCATGTTATTGCAACAAAAAGAGATGTGTAAGTCATTGGAATGAAATAGACAACCCTGAAATAAGACCATATAGCTACAAATCACCTGAATATTGAGGGGAAAAAAAGTGCCCAAAACATCCACTTGAGAAAAGAAACTGTTTTTAACAACCTTTTGTAGCTTTTGCTAGTTAAGCAAAACTAGTCATCTAAATGTAGAAAGATTAAACTGTATCCCTGTCTCTCTTTACAAAAATCAATTCAAACTGGATCTATGTTCCTAATGTAAGATGCGACATACTGAAACTTTTGTAAGAAGATATAAGAAACACACTTTAAGATACAGGCATAGAAAAGCCTCTTTAAAACACATTCAGAAACAATAGCAAATACTGACAAATTAAATTGCATGAAATTAAAAAGCTTCTGCAGAGCAGTAGAAACAGCAATATCGTGACGATCAACAGAATGGTAATATTTTCTAGCTATACATTTTGCAGAGAATCAGTATTTAGAATCTTCAAAGAACTTAAAACATTAAATACCAAATACAGAAGCCAACACACTGATAAATGACTAATCAACTGGACATGTCTCAAAAGACAAAATACAAATGGCTAAAAAAAATATAAATGTTTAACCTCCTTAGCCATAAGAAAAAATAATCAAAAGTACTTTGATATGCTAAATCAAAACAAATGCTGGTGAGTATGTGAAGGAAAGGAACTCTTATAAAACACTGATGATAGTGTAAAAATCTTTATGGAAGATCCTGAAAAAAATGAAAACTAGAACTATGTTACTTTTCACACTTATCACCCAAAGCAACCTAAATGAACACACACACCATAGAGACACCTGCACATTCAGGTTTCTTATGTTACTTTTCACAATAACCTTGGAATGGAATCAGCCTAGAATTCCATCAACAGATGAATGGATCCAAGAAATAAGGTGTACACATGAAATTAAGTTATTACGAAGTGATAAAATGAAACAAAATGATGCCATCTATAGATAAACACACGGCAATGAAAATCATCAGTTTCCTCAAAACCATCCAGTCTCAGGAAGACATATTACATACTTGCTCTCACA
>CABHPQ010175655.1:0-11846 GCA_902168405.1 Peromyscus aztecus
CCCCCCCCCCCGCAACTCCAGGGCGCGCTCCCGAGGACCGCCCCTTCCACTCATGCACCACCAGCTGCGCGCTCCCGAGAAGTGCCCCTCCCCTCGCGCCTCACTCTCTGTCTCCCGGGCGCGTTCCCGTGTTCCCCCCCCTTACTCCCGCGCGCCTCGGGCCCGGCTGGATCACGTGACCCGTCTCTTTTTTTTTTTTCTCTCCCCCCACTCCATTCCCCCCCACCCCCCTCCCCTAGTTGTAGAGTGTGTAGAAAGCAAAAAGGCTGAGGGGCTGGCCACCGCTCCACGAGCCCAGGGCATGCGCGCTGGGGCGGCCGGGCCTGCGCACTTGGGGGCGGAAGGGGTCTCCAGAGGCTGGGGGGGGATTTGTGGAGGGGTCGGGTCACGGGCCGGCGTGGAGTTGAAGTTCGAGGGCATGGAAGCTGGCCCCAGCATCTCGCCGAGCGCACGGCGGACGCTCGCGCGCACGCGGCGCGGGCACCTTTCTCCGGACACTTGCTCCCGGAGTCCCTTATCTCCTGCACTCCTGAAGCCCTGGCTGGCTCAACTACTCTCAAGTACCTCTAGGTGGTTGTCCCTGCGCGCGCGCGTGCAGCGTGCGTGCAAAAAGTGCGCGCAGCGCGAGGCGGTGCACAAGCCTGGACACAAACAGGATTGCACCTTGGGGACCTGGGGCGGGGAGAGGGGGGGTGCAAGAAGGGCGGCCCGGGGCTGCGTCCAGGCGCACCGAGACAGCCAACAGGCAGGAGTTGGAAACTTTTTCCCCCCGCCGCCTGCGTGGTAGAACACTGCATGCCGGAGTGCCCCTGAACCCGAGTGTCCCCCCCCCCCCCCCCGGCCTGCACTTTTCGTCCCCTTCAGGGGACCCTTCGGGGACCTGCTGGCCGCTTTGGAGCAGCCAGAGACTGCGTACTTGAACCTGGAGTAGGGGACTGAGTAGCCCTGGGGCAGCCCCAGCCTGAAGACCCTTTAGACTCCAAACCGCAATCACCATCACTGCGGGCTTCATTTACTGTTTAGCTGCAGGAGGGTGGAGCGGAGGTGGCTTCCCACGTTTTCCAGCGCGATGTAACTGATGCTTATAAAAAGTTGTATTAAAGAGCTGACTACAGCCCAGAATCGATCAAGCAAAGCGACCAGCCTCTCTGGATAAAATAGCTGTGCGTTTTTCAGGGCACTGGAATTGATCTAGACTCACCGACAGTCTTCTCTCAGCAACCGCTGAGTCGCTTTGCATTCTGTCCAAGCACATAAACACCGTGGCACATCACCCCTCACCCCTAGCAGCCCACACTTGGCATGAAGGGAAAGAAAACAAACTGACAGCTAATTGCTCACAATGAACCAGGAACCGTGTTACAATGCTTTGTACACACGGCTTCTACTGTTCAGAATCCCAGTCTGCACATAACAGAGCTGAAGGTCAGAGGCGGTGGAAGAGAAAAACTAATGTTTCTGGATGGAGGGATGGATGGGTGGGTGGATGGATGGATGGATGGATGAACTTATTTTTTTTTTCTTCCATTCAACAGAGATTAGGACTTCACAGCTGTAGGTTCTGGGAATACAGTGGCACCCCAAACAGAAGTGCTCTGATCTTATTTTCTGGCAAGCGAGTCTCTTTGTTCTTACCACTTCCAGATTTAGGGGTTGGCTTCTCATTGGGTTGTTTTAAAGTCACGCTCCAACTTCCCCGTTTCAGGAACCCGGGACTGTGACTTAGTAAAAAATCAGAGTGGTAGATATGGATAGTGGGAGACAAGGCAACAGAAGGAGAGATCAAGTGGAGTGTGAATAAGGCAAGCTTTATGTCTGTCCAGGGGAACGAGCCATTTCACCTTAGGCAAGACTTTTAAATGACTAATTTTCTCATCTTGTGAATCAAAGAAGTTCAATTAAATGTTCCAAAAGTTCCCTTTTAAGCCTCCCAAGGCCTTCTCACACACAAAGCATCTTTTTCCGAACACCTCGTGTGCTTTCTTTTTTTTTTTTTTTCCTAGAGAATAGTGATGTGTGATATCTAAATATGTTAGGAACAGAGTGCCACCTTCCAAAACTACTTACCTGTGCCGACTGCTGCTGCCCCTGGAGCAGTCTCTGTTAACTGATAGACTGTTGTTACCTGCAGTGGCTGGAGCCCACACTATATACACACTATATCAAGCCAATGCCACAAAATAAAGACAAGTTCCCTGTCATTCACAGCAAGAACCTGGGCTCACTTTCAGGGCTTTTTTTTGGTTCTTCTAGTTTTCTTTTGTTGCTGTCATTTTTAAAAAAAAAAAAAATCCTCTAAATGAAAACAACGAAAGGAGCAAAGGGTTTATTTGGCTTACACGTCCAGGTCACATTCTATCACTGAGGGAAGTCAGGGCAGGAACCTGGCACAGAGACCATGGAGGAATGCTGCTTTCAGCTCTTGTTCTCTGGCACACTCTCCCTCATCCAGCTTCGTTACACAACCCAGGATCACCTGGCCAAGGGATGGCACCACCCACCGCGGGCTGGCCCTCCCACATCATTCAACACGCCACTTTCCCCCACAGACTTGGCAATGGACCAGTCTGATCTGGGCAGTCCCCAAGTTGAGACGCCCGCAGATGACTCTGGGCTGTGTCAAGTTGACAGCCGCAGCTAACTAGGACAGACGGAAAAGTTGTCTTCGAGACGGACACGATTCTAGGGAACCGGGAACTAACCTTGCGAATAGAGTCACTTTTCACAAACTTTGGAGACTGGGTTGGGAAAAAGTGTGAAATTGTCAAATATAATAGAAGGCATTATAGTAGTGACTTTTCAGAGTAGCCCTTGGCAGTTATGTCTTTAAAGAGGAATATCTAGTTGGGGGGCGGGGAAGTGGATCCTAATATACTGTATCCAAGAACCTTGCCTCTGGCAAGAGTAATTTGCAAACGCATTTTGGGATAATGTTTAAATGATTTTTTTTTCAGGGTCCAAGTGTAGTGCTCACTAGAATTGGTAATGGCTTTGGGGGTCAGAATTTCATAGTATTCTTCCATCAGAGAATTAAAATTATTTATAGGTTATATTGCTCTTATTTATCTCGAAATCTCCATCTCATCTGTTTTGATCACTAATGAATGATTAATAATACGGCATAATAAGCTAAGCAATTACTGGTGCATGGCACTGCTCCAGGGGTATTAAAAATAATATCTCAATTAATTCTCCTAAGTTTTATTTTTGTGTATGAGTTTGTATATATGAGTGTCGGGGGAGGGGGTATGTACACGTGCGTATGCAGGTGTGCACTCTCAAATGCCTGGTGAGGCCGGAGGAGAATGTCAGGTGTCCTGCTCTGTCACTCTCTCTCATTTCTTTGGGCACAGATGCTCTCACAGAACTTGGAGTGAGCCTGGTCAGCCAGCAAGCCCCAACGATCCTCCTTTCCCTGTCCCCAACAGGGCCGAGATGAAAGGTGGGCACGACCACCTTTAGCTTTCTCCAAAGATGCTGGAGATTCCGGGTCCTCATGCTTGCCTAGCAAGTGCCCTTGACCACTGAGCCATCTCTCCAGCCCCATTTTTGTTGCGTTTAAGAAAGATTTCACTATTCAGTATTTATTTTGCATAGAGTAAACTGTGCATTCTTGTTTAACATCTTCTGCAGGGTCGAGTCACTCTAAAAACTGTCATGGGATGGAACAGAACATGTAAGGAGGAGATTCTCTTAGGCTGCGCTCAAGGAGAAATGTATGCGACATCATCAGCATTCAAGGGTACCGGAACACTTCTCCTTCCCTGTGTGTACATGTTGAAAGAATGTTGAATGGTATCTTAGTGAGGATGTTGACTGCTGTGATAAACACCCTGACCAAAAGCAACCTGGGGAAGAAAGGGTTTAATTTCATTTTTTAAAGCTTGTTGGCCGCCATCCTGGGGAGTCAGGGCAGAAACCTGAGGCAGGGACTGATACAGAGGCCATGGGGGAGGGGGGTGCTGCTTCCTGACTTGCTTCTTTCTCATGGCTTCCTCAGCCTGCTTTCTTGGAGCACCCAGGACCACCAGGCCAGGGGTGGGACTGCCTACACTGAACTGGGCCCTCCCACATCAACCATCCATCAAGAAAACACACCATCGCACGCTTGCCCACAGACAGTCGGGCCAGGGGGCTATTTTTTCCCAATTGAGGTTCCCTCTTCCAAAATGACTCTGGCTTGTGTCAAGACGGCATAAAACTAGTCAGCACAAACGGAAAGATCATGAAAGGAAACGGTGAAAATGATTGAATAAAGACCATGTCCATGAACGATATGTTTCTCTGGTTCCAATCCAAGGAGTTGGAATTTCAATGAAATTTTGGGGGGGCGTTGGAGAGATGGCCACAGCTGTTTACAGCAAAGGCTCTTGTAGAGGACCCGGATTTGACTCCAAGCACCCACATGGTAGCTCACAAACATCTGTGACTCCAGTTCTATGGTATTCAGTGCCCTCTTCTAGCCTTCTCTGCCAACAGGCACACACGTGGTACGCACACATACATACATGTAGGCGTATACTAAAATAAATACATCTTAAAAAGAAACACAATGGCCGGGCAGCAGCATCACACGTCTTTAATTCCAGCACTCGGGAGCCAGAGCCAGGCAGATCTCTGTGAGTTTGAGGCTGGCCTGGTCTACAGAGTGAGTCCAGGACAGCCAAGGCTGTTGCATAGAGAAACCCTGTCTCGAAAAACAAAAAACAAAAAACAAAAAAAAAAAGAAAGAAAGAAAAGAAAAGAAAAAGAAACACAATGAAGATTCTGTTCTGGTTAATGTTTTGAGACAGAGTCTCATATAGCCCAGGCTAGCCTCAAGCTTTCCATGTAGTTGAGGACAACCTTGAATTTCTGATCCCATGCCTCATGAGTGCTGGGACCAGACAAGTACCATCATACCCAGATTTTTATGCATTGCTGAGGATGGCACCCCATGCTTTGAGCATGCTAAACCAACACTTTACCAACCAAGCTTCAGACCACCTGAGAGAATACTATTATTATAGCTCAACCACTCTTCTAATCTCCTAAATCTTCCACTCACGAACACTATGCTTGTTACCAGGTTTTCTATCTTACTAAAGTTTTATATTCCTCTACCTTGCTCTCTGTACTCTGCCAACATGGCAATTATTAGCACATCATTCTTGATGTTATATCCCAGTATATAATATTTGAATTTAATTTATTAGGAGAATTGATTTTTAACTCAAGGCAGCTAAGGTTTATGTTTTGGTCGTTTATAACTCTCAGTTACTTTGTGTGCATGTCTGCACAGAGACCAGACACACAACTGAGTTGGTTAATGATCTATCCCTATGCCATCTCCAAATGAGAAAATAAAGCAACTAACACACTTAGCTTCCCTTCTTCAACCCTCCTAAGTTGTTTTTAATAATAGCTCTTCCTGGGGAGAAGTGTTAACTTGTCTTAACTGACAGGTAGACCATCAGCAATAACATTGTTGTAAGTTTGCCCTAATTATCACCTGCTGGGTTTTTTTCCCCCTACACATTCGGAAGTTGTTTTTTTTCAAACTGCAGTTTTTTAATGTTAAAAAAGAAAAGCCAGGAGGGGATGTATAGTTCAATTTGTTAAGCGTTCTTTCTGTTTCCATAATATTGTAAGACAAACTTTCATCATCTCTGCAGGGGTCTCTGGTGAGTGACACTTCGATCAACCCGTATTCCTCAGACTCTGTCTTAGGAAGCCAAGGAAGGCTACTTGCTGCTGACCCAATGATACTCTTCTAATAGGAGGGTTGCAACAGATTTAATAAGCTATACACACACACACACACACACACACACACACACACACACACATACACACACAGCAAACATCCACCTAGCCAGTATTTTTAACCCTTTCCAGGGCACTGTTTATATTCCAAGTCTTGACATGCACAGGTGGAAAAATTGATGGGTATTCATTATAAAAAAAACCTTTTAATGATTCCTTGAAGTTAACCAATGACAGAAGTCCAAATTTATATGTGATCAGGAGCCTGAGAATCGATATTCTATTGCATTCATGATGGACTGTGTTTTGTTTTATTTTAATTAGGTACATGTGTGTCTGAGTACGCATGCACAGGTTAGTGAAGGCGCCCATAGAGGCCAGAAGACATCGAATATCCTAGAGCTGGACTTACAGGTAGTTGTGAGCTGCTTGATGTGGGTGCTACAAACCTAACATGGTTCCTCTTCAAGAACAGCAAGTAATCTTAACCTCTGAGCCATCTGTCCAGGCTCGTGACTTGTATTTTTATTTGGAAAGGAGTATACCTCTAAACCAGATCCAGATCAGACAACATCCCAGTTGAAGGACGTGTGTACACTTTGGAAAGAGTTCACAAAGAGAATAGGGGATGCTGGGTGTAGCTCAGTGATAGAGTGCAGGCTTCGTTACGCACAAGGCTGGCTGACATAGATGGGCCAGTGGGAAGGTGGCTCACCGGATGACAAAACTTGCTGCCACACCTGACCACCGAGTTCATTCCCTAGGACACACATAGTAAAAGGAGAGAACAAACTCTCACAAGTTGTCCATCTACGACACCCACATCTGTACTCTGACACAAATATATATATATGTATATATATAATTAAATAGTATTAATAACTAATCCTATAGTCCAGAGGTTGGCACCAGGTCTTATTTTACAAATGCTAGCATTTCTTTGCAATGTCTGTTCATGCTGGTGCACACATGCCGCAGCACAGGTGCCGCATGCAACACCTATGCAGAGGTCAGAGGACGGTTTGCAGAAGTCACTCCAGGTCCCTCCTTTCATCACGTAGGTCCCAAGGATCACATTCAGGTTGCCGGGCTCTGCTCGTCAGGCTTAGAATTAACACGGAAACGGACACGGTGTTGTATGCCTTTAAGTCCAGCACCGGGAAAGCTGAGGCAGGAGAATCATAAGTTTTAAACCAGGCTAGACTACATAGTGAGAGAGTGAGACCTTGACTCAAAAAACAAAACAAAACAAAACAAAACAAAAAAACAAGAACAATAGAAGAAGGCTGCAGCTGGATATGATGGTGCACACCTGTAATCACAGCAGTCTACTGAGAGAAACAGGAAGATCTGGAGTTCCAGGCTAGCCTCGACTACATAGTACACTCAAGGCTAGCCTGGACTACATGATAACCTGTCTTAAAAATGGGAGAGCAAGGAGTGTTTCTTATCTGTCCTTAAAAATGAGTTGCTAAGGGTTGGAGAGATAGATCGGTTGGTAAAGTGCACTGTGAAAGCAGAAGGAGTTGCGTTAGAAACCCGGGGCCTGTATAAAAAGGCAGGCATGACAGTGTACATTTGTAATCCTGGCATGCAGAGCTTGAGACCGAAGATCCAGGCACGCTGGAGCACAATGGTGTGGTAGAACATGCCTGTTATCCCAGAACCTAGAAGTCTGAAGCAAAAGGAGCTCAAATTCCCAGGCACCCTGGGCTACATAGAAAGTTCCAGACCAGCTTAGGCTATGGAGTGAGGACCTCATTCTGCATAAAGAAATCAATTAGATACCAGTTTGGTTTTAAATGGAAGTATTTACATTTTAAACTCCTCCCATATCGTACTCTAAGAAAGCTGCATTCGGGGTCTTAAAGAGACATCCTTCTACTAATTACATATTCACCTGGCATCCATTTCTACAAATGAAATTACTCTCGGCACACATTAATTGACATAATTACTGAAATACCAAAATCAGATTAGCCGCTGTAGCTCAAAGAAAAGGAGAAAAGAAACCATTGCTCCAGCAAATTGCAAGTGTGTGTGTGTGTGTGTGTGTGTGTGTGTGTGTGTGTGTGTTTAAGGGCTCAAAAGGTTGTTCAACTTGTACATACTTTGAAATAAAGCTAATAAAACACGGCTATTTCATTATTTGTTCATGAGACAATTCTGGGTTCTTAACTGTGTTTTGACTGTATTGCAGTCTAAAGTTCAGTCTCTATAATATCCTGTATTTTGTTGATTGTTCTTTTACTGTCCATTATGCATGTCTTGGTGGCATAGCATTCTTAAGAAAGATTCTATCCACAGCTATTTCTGTCTTCCTAATTGACAATCATATTGTCAGCCTGGAAACAATGGGAGCTACAAGGACATTGTTGTCTTTGCAAAGTGCTTCAACAATTCCCGACTCTTTTTTTTTTTTTTTTCCCTAAAACACTGACATCAAATATTGTTCTCCCTGCTTTGGGTTCCAATTGTCGGATTAGATTAAGAAAACAGCCAAAAACAGAGTTGGGGATTTAGCTCAGTGGTGGAGTGCTTGCCTAGCAAATGCAAGGCCCTGGGTTCGGTCCTCAGCTCAGAGAGAGAGAGAGAGAGAGAGAGAAAGAGAGAGAGAGAGAGAGAGAGAAACAGCCAAAAGAAGACATGCATTCAAACTGGGGCTGGAGAGATGGCTCATTGGTTCAAA
Organism: Peromyscus aztecus; assembly: GCA_902168405.1. Taxonomy (NCBI): domain Eukaryota; kingdom Metazoa; phylum Chordata; class Mammalia; order Rodentia; family Cricetidae; genus Peromyscus; species Peromyscus aztecus. Next base: position 8,435 of record CABHPQ010175655.1, read on the forward strand.
GTATTTCCTGCTCTTGCGGAGGACCCAAGTTCAATTCCTAGCACCCAGGTCAAGCAGCTCAAAAGCACATGTAATTCCAGCTCCAACACCTTTGGCTTCCAAGGGCGCTTGCATTCACATGCATATACCCCCACCTCCTCCACACACACAGAATTAAAGATAAAATTAACATTAAAAAAAAAGAAGACATGCTAGGACAATTCTGCAAGTGGGCAGGCATTAAGTCAGATTTATAATATAATATATAATAATATATAATATATAACTTGCCTATAATCCTAGCTCTCAAGCACTGAGGCAGAAGGATTAACACAAGTTTAAGGTAAGCATAAACTACCTAGCACCTTGTCTTAAAATACCAAAAGGGGGAAAAAAGACATATTTCAGTTGTTTGAAACTACATAAAATCTATTGTTTCTTGATCTCTTTTTCTTGTTTTCATTCCCTCATTCTGTGTGTGTGTGTGTGTGTGTGTGTGTGTGTGTGTGTGTAAACATGTATGTTTGAGTGCCCTTGTGTGCATATGCATATGGAGATTTAGAAAAAAATCCAAAACTTCAGATTTCATCCTTCTGGGGTCCTCCCCCGCCCCATTTTGTTTTAGACAGCATCGCTCACCGACCTGGAGCTCACAAGTGGGCTAGCCTGGCTGGTACGTGAGCCCTGGAGTTCCGCCTGTCTCCATCTGCCTAGCACTGAACTTACAAGCGCGCACCACCATGCGCGACTTTTTTTATGTGGGTTTCTAGGGATTGGATTCAAGTCAAGCACTTTATCAACTGAACCGTCTCACCAACCTTCTTCTAAGGTATACTGTATGGTATACTGTACGGTGTTCTTAAGGTATACTGTACAGTATACTGTACGGTGTTCTTAAGGTATACTGTACGGTATACTGTACGGTGTTCTTAAGGTATACTGTATGGTATACTGTACGGTGTTCTTAAGGCATACTGTACTATTCTTGCCACTTAAAGTATAACTACTTGCACAGTCCCCCTTCCACTCACTCTGTTCCAGCGACTGTACTATTATTTTAGACTACTATTGCTTTCCAAATCCTTTACCAAAACGCACTGGCATTCTCTCTCACCATCATGCTTATTGCTATGATTTCCTCTTCTCTACACAATGCTTTCCTTGGTACGGTATTTGTCGTCCCCCCCCCCCCTTATTTAAGAATGAGTTCCAGAGGCTGGGAAGATGGCTCAGTCAGTCAAGTACAAAATAAGGACTTGGGTCTAGATCCCCAGGGGGTACATAAAGCCTGGTGTGATCATGCACGGCTGCAACCCCAGCACCGGGGAAAGGAATTCTCCAAGCTCACTAGGTAGCCTTTCAAGCCACTTGGTGAGCTCTGGGTTCACTGAGAGATCCTGCCTCCAAAGAAAAGATAGAGAGCAATAAGGGAATGTGGAGGACCAGCCCCCACCGGTTATTTACCCCAGGGACTCTTGAGGAATGAGGATAAGAGACTTAGTTAGAAACAGAGGGGAGAGAAACAGAGAGGAACGCAGGATAGCCTCGGGTGGGCCTGGATCCTTATCCACCAGCCCAGAGCTTTATTCCAAAGGGCTATTTATAACAATGCCAAGGGGTGGAGCAAAAGACCTCCCCCTTGCTAGGTATAGTCAAGTGTAGACTTTTACAAACACCTGATACTCAGGCCTGATTGTGGTCCAATCAACCTCTTAGGCAGTCCTGCTGGGTACAACCATTAGGAAACCTCTGTGGGCTACAATAAGGGAAGACCACGGAAGCCAACCTCTGCCCTCTACACACTCACATGCATCATACACACACACACACACACACACACACACACACACACACACACAAATCACTAGTTCCATACTTCAGTGTACGATTCTGCTTTTGTTATAAATGAAGTCTGATAAATCACAGAAACATAACACAAATACAGGCATGTCGCATATTTATTCAAGAAGAAAACATCTTCGCTGGCTATTGCAAAACTGTTTCTCCCACATTGTGGATCACTTACTGTGTTTCCTCTCCATACTACCCGAATTTTATCTAATAGAAATATAGTGAAACTACAACCAAAAATACAACAGAAAAAGGAAGAAGAAAGAGAAAGGGGAAGATATAACTTACTATTTCAAAGGGGGGAAAAAAGCGAAGATGAAATTCCTCATACAATAGAAAAGAAATAAAAAGCCAAAGAAAGCAGAGCTGGCAATGTGATTCAGTGGGTAAAGGCGCTTGTTGCCAAGTCTGATGAACTGTGTTCCATTCCCAGGGCCCACATGGTGGGAGGAGAGAACTGACTCCCACAAATTGTTCTATGATTGCCACAATACACACACACACACACACACACACACACACACACACACACACACACAAACATAAAATAATTTAAATTATAAGAAGAAAACAGGGCACCAGAAAACCCCTGATTAAATAAAAACAAAACAAACCTACATTGGACTTTATGGGGACCATTAGGACAATTTGAATAGGGAGCATATTTTTAAGTAATGGTATTAAATCAGTGTTAAGTATCCCATCTAGTTGCACTATGGCTACGTAGAAGAATATCCTTTTCCTTGGGAGATATATGCTGCAGTCCTTAGGAGTGGAATGTCAGGATGTCTACTGTAAATTCTTAAGTGGTTTAACAATGTCTGTATATCAAAGGAAGGAAAGACAATAGAAAAGAGGTAAATGTGGGGAAATGTTGGCAGTCGGTAAATCTAAGAGAAGCTTGTGAGAGGCGCAGTTTCGCTAAATCTACAGCTTTTGTGAAGGTTGGAACACGACGAAATGAGAAGCAGGGTGTGTGTGTGTGGAGGGGACCATTAAACCAAAGCTTGGCATTTCTTCAGAAGTCCTGCGTGTAACTATCCTCGACAACAAATCAACATGCTTCGCTGTGGGCCTAAAGGACAAAATACAGGACATCTAGAACAGCGGTTCTCAACCTTCCTAACGCTGTGACCTTTTAATACAGTTCCTCATGCTGTGGTGACCCCCCCCAACCATAACATTATTTTCATTGCTACTTGATAACTGTCATTTTGCTTCTGGTATGAATTGTAATGCAAATAGCTGTGTTTTCCAATGGTCTTGGGTGACCCCTGTGAAAGGGTCATTCGACAACCCCTCCTGCCCCATGGGTCTCAATCCACAGGTTGACAAATACTTACCTAGAATATGTAGAGAAAGAAAGGTAGAGTTAGAGAAGCAGAAACCTTGGTGTCTAAACTGGTTTGAAGGTGTATATCTGGCCATCAATATCCACAGGACACCACCATCCCAGATTCCACCAACTTCAAATCAAACACACATAAGCACAGATCTTCCTCCTCCTCTTCATGTGACACAGCCTGACTTTGGAACGTCCCGCCACCACCTCACCAGTGCTGAGATTAACTTGTACACCACC
>CABHPQ010175655.1:18114-40207 GCA_902168405.1 Peromyscus aztecus
GAAGAAGAAGAAGAAGAAGAAGAAGAAGAAGAAGAAGAAGAAGAAGAAGAAGAAGAAGAAGAAGAAGAAGAAGAAGAAGAAGAAGAAGAAAAGAAGAAGAAGAAGACAAGGAGTTGAGGAAGGGGTAGAGAGATGGGGTAGAGCTGGAAGGAATTAGGAGGAGAGACTGCATATGAATATGATCAAAATACACTATGAACTTCCCAAAGCATCTTAAAAAACAAAGGGGAAAAAAGGTAATGTTACAATCTGTAGATTTTTTTTCTTTAGGACCCGTGTGTATGTGTGTGTGTGTGTGCACGCGCGCACAAAGACTAGAGGAAGATGTCTGATGTCCTGCTCTATAACTCTGCCTTATTCCCTTGAAATAGGATCCACCACTGAACTTGGAGCTAGGCTGGCTGCTAGCAAGCCCCAGATGTCCTCTTCTCTCTACCCCAACACAGCACTGTAGTTACAGGCATGCAAATAGCCATGCCCAACTTTTGTATTTCTTTTTTTTCAAGATTTTTTTTTTTTTTTTTTTTTGGTTTTTCGAGACAGGGTTTCTCTGTGTAGCTTTGTGCCTTTTCCTGGAACTCACTTGGTAGCCCAGGCTGGCCTTGAACTCACAGAGATCCGCCTGCCTCTGCCTCCCGAGTGCTGGGATTAAAGGCATGCGCCACCACCGCCCAGCTCAAGATTTATTTTTATGTGCATTGATGTTTTACCTCCATGCTTGTCTGTGTGAGGGTGCCAGATCCTCTAGAACTGGAGTAACAAACAGTTGTGAGCTGCCATATGGATGCTGGGAATTGAACCTGGGTCCTCTGGAAGAACAGCCAGTGCTCTTAACTGCTGAGCCATCTCTCCAACCCTGCCATGCCCAACTTTTTACCTGAGTGCCAAACACAGTTCCTTGCCTTGACCAACACAGCTTCGGGACTGACCTGACTGGCATGGCGGGGAATGAAGAAACTGTAGACACACATACAGAAAAGCTCGGGTGGGGTGCGCCATGCCCTCTGACGGAGATGTACCAAAAACAGTCCAGAAACTCAAAAAGTTTATTATTAGAGCACAAATGAGGAGAAGATGGCTTAGCGAATATATGTAGAAGGTCCTTTTTAGTGGAGAAGTCTCCACTAAAGTCGTATGGGAGGAGGAAGCTACAAGTTTCTCCACACAATGTCAACCATCTCTACTCGGACTAGGGGGAGGCCTTCCGTTCCTTTGAGCCTAAGCAAGTGATCTTACCCCCAGGGCCTTCTTCCGTGCTCCAAAAGAATGCTTTGGGGCTGGGCTAGTTGTGGGATGAGAGCTGTTCAGAGTAAATCACATAGGAAGCATCTATCAAGGCAAGGATTGAGATCCAATGCCGTAATATTCAGAGCTCTTACAATTACTAAGCTAAATAGAGCTGATAGGAGTCTTCCTTTTCTTTTTTTCTTTTCCAATATAAATTCTTGCTCCAGAATGGAAAATTTCAGAAGCTAAAATAACTCCATCACATATTTTCAAAAGGGAACAGGTTGGCCTTTTGTTTCGAGGAGGCAAAATATGTCTGGTGTTGGGTGGGGGAGGGGGCTGCTTTTTCTGAACTTTGCCAGTGTGGATGTTTTTTTTTTTTTTTTTTTTCATTGCCCAGAATCACTGGTGACAGTCTAGCATGATGGGGTGAATAAGAAAGTTTGGATCTGTCTGTGGATATTGAAACTGTAAAGCTTTGCCAAGACATGAAGTCATTTTAGGGTCCAAGAGATGGAAAGGGAGCTTAGCACATCACTAAATTGTAACAGATGAACTGGATCCCAACCAAAATCTCGAGGCTCTTCGAATACCGTGTTCACAAACAAACGTCTGCGCCGTCACACCGAGAGGTCGGGAAACACAAGTGGGAGACCAAGGTTCTCTCTGTTGCTGTCGGCCAAGAGAGATGTTTCTAGAAAACAAAGAAAATGGGTGCGTGTGGGGAAGAAGGAAACCAGGTCTGTCGAATGTTAAATGCTCCTGAGCCGAAATAACTTTTCAGCAGTATAAAAATATTGCTGGAGGAATATAAGCCATAGTCAAAGAGTGTGGAGCCAAGTCTGGTTCCCAGTTACTCAGGAAAACTGAGGCAGGCATACCTCAAGTTTAAGGACTGCATGAACTTTAGCAATACTTTTAGGTCTGCTTAAACAACTTAGTATAACCCTGTCTCAAAAGAAAAAGAGGGCTGGGGTGAGGCTCAGTGGTAGAGCTCCTGCCTAGAATCCCCCAGTGAGAGGCTGGGGGTATGGCTCAGTGGTAGAGCACCTGCCTGGAATCCCCCAGTAAGAGGCTGGGAGTGTGGCTCAGTGGTAGATCATCTGCCTAGAATTCCCCAGTCAGGGGCTGGAGGTGTGGCTCAGTGGTAGAGCCCCTGCCTAGAATCCCCCAGTGAGGGGCCAGGGTGTGGCTCAATGGTAGAGCACCTGCCTAGAATCCCCCAGTGAGGGGCTGGGAGTGTGGTTCAGTGGTAGAGCCCCTGCCTGGAATTCCCCACTGAGGGGCTGGGGGTGTGACTCAGTGGTAGAGCACCTGCCTAGAGTCCCCCAGTGAGGGGCTGGGAGTGTGACTCAGTGGTAGACTAGTTACCTAATATGTTCAAGAATCCGTGTTTGATCTACAACAAATCAAATGAGATAAAAAACATTCGAATCCAGACCTTGGCTCTGCATTTTTGTATCAATAATATAGCTCATAATAAAATATTAATTTTATCAGAAGTTATATTGGCATTTTCCAAAGTATCTGAGATGTTTGGAAAAGTTCCCAGATCTTTGAAGAATTTTTATCCTTCAAAATTCCAAGACTGAGACTGAGAAGCTAAAGAGGAACATTTGACCCGGGTGTGCTTGGAAAAAAAGCTATCACAATGCTCACTATTAACTCAGGGGCTATGCCAAATGTCAGTATTTCTTCAAGATGAGCTGACTCTGTCTCTTTGGTCATTTATTTCTGAGGAGGTCCAAGGGGATCTAGGCAGTGTTGATCAAATCTTACTCTTTTGAGGGAGACACATGGTACTGATTCCATTCAGCTTCTGGGTAGGGGTTGTCAGGCAGTGTGTGTGCTGTTTCTTCTTCGGATCGCTGAAAGGCAGCTTCCTGGGAATCTATTTCCAGTGAACAATTAAAGATACATGGCTGGGAAGATGGTTCAGTGGATAAAGGTACTTGATGCTAAGCCTGAGGACCTGGGTTCAATCCCTAGGACCTATATGGTGGAAGGAGGGAACCGATTTCAGAAAGTTGTCCTCTGCTGTTTACACATACACTCACACACACAGACAGACACAGCACACACACAAACACACACACACACACACACACACACACACACACACACAAAATAAATAAATAAATGCATAAAATGTAGAAAATAAAAACAGATACAAGCAAAACTATGTCTGAAGGTTTTTGACTAGAGTAAACCAGTGGGGACTACTAAGACATCAAGCTGTCAGGGATGGGTTGAATATGAAACGGGATTCAGTCAAACAAAGGGAAAAAGAAAAAAGAAGTTCGTTACCTTGCCCGCATTTGACTTTTCGTGTTTGTGTATTTCCTACACAATATGTAACATTTCTTTACTTTTTAAAAATTAATTTATTTTTATTTCATGTGCATTGGTGTTTTGCCCGCACGCATATTTGTGTGAGGATGCCAGATCCCCTGGAACTGGAGCTTTAAGACAGTTGTGAGCTGCCATGTAGGTACTGGAAATTGAACCCGGGTCCTTTGGAAGAAGCAGCCCAATGCTCTTAACCACTGAGACATCTCTCCAGCCCAACATTTCTGTTCTTTTGGAGGATTTTGTTGTTATTTTTTGTTCTACAAACTGGGTATTGAATTTAGCACCTTGCCCATGCTAGGCAAGTACTCCACCTTGTTTATGTTCCAAACCCTTTGTCTGGTGTGTGTGTGTGTGTGTGTGTAGGGATATGTGAATGCAGGTGCACATATGCACTTACATGTAAACTCCAGAGGTCAACTTCAGTCACTCTCTATCTTGCTTTGTTTGTAAACACAGATTCCTTTTTTTGTTATGTTTTGTTTTTCTGAGACAGGATTTCTCTGTGTAGCTCTGGCTGTCCTTAAACTCATTCTGTAGACCAGGCTGGCCTCGAACTCACAGAGATCCACCTGCCTCTGCCTCCTGAGTGTTGGGATTAAAGGCCTGCGCCCCCACTGCCTGGCATAAGCACAGATTCTTTAACATGGTGATGCCTGGGACCTGGGGCTTACTGGTTTGGCTAGATGTGCTGACCAGTAAGCTCTGGGGGATGTGCCTGTCTTTGCCATCAGAGCCCTAAGATTCCAAGTACACCCCCACCACTCCCAGCTTTTTATGTGGATACAGGGGATCAAATTCAGGTCCTCATTCTTGGGAGGCAAACACTTTACCGACTGAACTATTTCTCCAGCACCCCTAATCCTTTTCAATTTACTTTCTTCTTCACTACATTGTGCAGGTTGTCCTTGAACTTACTCTGCAGCCAAGAGAATCCTTTGCCTTTTCACTTCTTCATCGGTCTTCTGAGAAGCTGGGATTACAGGCCTGTATCATCAAGCCTGGCTCACATATGGAATATTTAAATGACAATAAAGACCTATAAGAAGCTCTGGGGAAAATGAAATTCCAATCCCCTCTAGATGTGTGATTTATATGATGCCATACTATCTGGGATAGTTTTCTCTTTTGGTTGGAATGTAACATATCTATTATGAAATACGCAGATCTCAAATGTCTAGCAAAATCTATTTCCATACATTTAGTCGCCATCTAGGTAAATATGCATCATTTCTGGCATCACAGGAAGTTCCCTTCTGGCCTTCACTTCTCTAGTCGAGATGAACTCAAGTGTCTGGGGAGTGTGTCTCAGTGGTTTGAGGCGCTTACCGCTCTTGCGGAGGACCAAATTCTGTTCTCAGCACCCATGTTGGACAGCTGACAACAACCTACAGCTCCAGCTCCAATGTATCTGACTTCTCTGGCCTCCACAGACACTCGTATACACACACACACACACACACACACACACACACACACATGCACACACACACACACACACACACACACACACACACTCCTCAAGTTCATTCCCCAATAAAAATGTATTCACATTATTTGGTCTTCATAAAAAAAAAATGCAACATCAAAACACATCACAAGTTGAGTAGCTTGATGGCTATAGCTATGATTTCGCTACCAACATGTATACTAAAACCTTCTGTTGTTACCCCTAAATATATAAAATATTTTCCCCATTTTTTGAGACAGATTTCCATTCTGTAACCTGGTCTGTGTTGGAACTCACTATGCAGCTTAGGTTAGCCTCAAACTCACAGCAATCTTCCTGTCTCAGCCTCCAAAACACTGGGATGACAGGATTTTGACATCTTTTGTTTTTTAAAGAGATGGTCAGTACCAAAATACTTGGTTGCTTTACTATTTCATTCCACTTTTGTTTGGTTCCAGCCATGCACCCCTGGAGTGAATAAATTTCATCCCTGGCATTTTCTCTGCCGGTTTTTCTGTAATTTTCCACAAAGGATGGAGAAAAGTTTTGTTTTGTTTTGCTTTGCTTTGCTTTTTCTGTCCTTTTATCTGTTGGGGGCTACTGAAGTGCTTTTTCCTTCCTTGTGTTTCTCTTTTAAGTGGCAGGCGAGGAACCACAAATGGAACTATTAGCAGCCAAACACAAAGTTTAATTAACAATTTTTTTGATGACGTCAAGAGATTAAAGACATTTTAGAGAACTAGATTTAAAAGTTGAGACTACACAGTGTTTAAAAGTGCTTGAATCAGCAATTTATGTGCCTACAAAATTTATTCTCCCTCCCACCCCCCCACCCCCCAGACACTGTCTCACTATGTGCTGCGGCTCACCTAGAATTGGCTCTGTAGATCAGGTTGGTCTCAAACTCACGGAGATCTGCCTGCCTTTGCCTCCTGAGGACTGGGATTAAAGTGTGTGTTACTATGCCTGGATGCAAACTGTACAAAAATACTCTAGGTATTTAAATACTAAATTTATAAAGATCTGTATATGATAAGGTAATGTAAAATGGTAACATCGTATGCGTCCAGCAAGGAGGGAACGGGTGGTGGTGTTTTTCATTTAATGGGTATGAGTGCCGTAGCCCAAGTGTGGAGGTCAGAGGGCAAATCTTGGAATTGGTTTTCTCCTTCAACCTTTTTGAGGCAGAATCTCTCTTAGTGCTGTCCTGTGCACCGCAGTTAGCTGACCCACAAAAGCCTTGAAGGTTCTCCCAAATCCATCTCCCATCTCACTGTGGGAGTGCTGCCATTACAGACGGCAACCACTGAATCTGTTTCCTTGGGGGTTGCAGGGATCAAACTCAGGTCATCCTTCTTGTGCAGCAAGCAATTTTACCTATTGAGTCGTCTCGCTGGGTCCAAGGAGAAAATGCTTCCACAAATTACATTTCATGTCTACATATAGGACTATTCTGTAATCCTTTTGAAATGATGTGTTTGAAGTAAATGTGTAAACAGACAGCCCAGTCAGTATAGGTCAAATGTAAAAGAATAAATCCCAGAGGAAGCCGTATAATAATATCCCATTTGGGGAGATAAAAGTCTGTAGTCTCTTCTATATACAGTCTGTGTCCTCGTGGATAACTTTCTTAGCGTCTCTAAGCCTCGGGGCTTTGTGTATTAAATAAGGATAGACATACTATAAATCTTACGCCATTGTAAAGATCATATCATACTTGACACACATGAATTTTGTTAAGATTAGTAAGAAGTGGTTACTTAAAATATTAGTTAGGGCTGGTGAGATTGCTCAGCCAGTAAAGGTGTTTGCTGCCAAGCTTGATGACCCTCGTTTCATCCCCAGGACCCACATGGTGAAGGAAAGAACTAACTCCCCCAAGCTGTCTTCTTGGCCTCCCCGCAGGCCCTTATGCACACATACACACACACACACACACACACACAAAAAAAAGTAATAAAAATTTAAATGTTAATTAGCTGTCATTAATATATTATTAACTTGCTAACATAAATTTCCAATAACTTCATACTGTTTATGTAAATTTAAAAAGTTTTTTAGAAAGGATTTTTCTGCATGTAATGGCAGAAATACTTCATCAAACTTATAGTTCATTTATTCTTTCTTATATAAAATATGTCTGTAAATTTTGGGTAGTTTAGCTTGTCAATTTTAGTGAAAAATTATCACATATTATATATAAGAGAAAAGGCTTATCATAACTTATGTAGGTTAAGAATATATACATATATATTCACATATGTTTCTTCCTGCTTTGACTAATCTTGTTTTCTAGTATAAATGTCGTATTTAATCTCGACCATTTTTCTTTTTATGCTTTTCAGTTGCCAGAGTCATTTATCTTTCCACACCTGTAGTTATTAATTTTGATTGTTAACTGCAAGATATTTATAATGGCCTAGAAGACACACCTCTGGGCATGTCTATAATGGATTAATTCAGGCAGACAGACCCACCCCACATAAGGGTAGCATCATTCTGTGGGCTGGGGTCCCAGACCAAATAAAAAGGAAAAAGGGGGGCCAGTGAGATGGCTCAGGGGGTAAAGATGCTTGCCCCCAACCCTGACAACATGGGTTAGATCCCTGAGACCCACATGGTGAAATGGAGATGCAGTTCCCATAAGTTGTTCCCTGACCTCCACACATACACCTTGGCATGACAACACACACACATCTACAGACGCAATCAAGTAATAAAGTAAATGTTGGAGTAAAAGAAAGGAGAAGGTGAGCTGAGCGTCAGCATTCATCTCTCCCTGTTTCCTGACTGGGGAGTCGATGTGACCAGCCGCCTCACATTCTCGCCTCCCCACCTTCCCCGCCACTTTGGACTCTATCCCCTCAAGCCATGAGCCAAAATGAACAATAAGAAAGTGACTAATCTAGTCCCTTACTGTTGAAGCTGACACCTCAGGTGTTTCCTAAATTGTCCGATTTCCTAGGTCATCACATCTGTTATAGATCTCTGAGTAATGACACACTTTTCACTCATTTATTCAGTGTGTGGAAATGACTTTACATTGCATGGTGGTTCCATCTCATGTTAAAGACTTAATGGCCTCTTCTTTATACATCCTTTATAGTATCGCTTCTCAGTTAAAGAAACACTTTTTTTTTTTTTTTAAATTTTGTTTTTGTTTTTCGAGACAGAATTTCTCTGTGTAGTTTTGGTGCCTGTCCTGGATCTCACTCTGTAGAACAGGCTGGCCTCAAACTCATAGAGATCTGCCTGGCTCTCTCCCGAGTACTGGGATTAAAGGCGTGTACCACCGCCACCCGGCAAGAAACACTTTTATATGGATAATTCCTGTCTCAAAAACAGCAAACTTACAATTACTGTACACAGAGACAACTTACAGCCCTCAGCTCTCAAGTCAAAAGCAGTTTGGGGAAGGTTTTTATTTTAGTCTGCAATTCAATGGTACAGTTCATTGTTATGGGAAAGTCAAGTTGAGAGGAAGGAACTTGAGGGAGCTAGTCACCTGGACAGTCAAGAGCAGAAAGAAATTAATGTATGCATGTTCACTTGTTTGCTGTGCTTAACTCAATTCCTCCATTCTCTCACACAATTCAGGACCCCCTGCCTAGGGAATGGTGCCACCCACTCTGAGACCTTTGTTACATGAACCCTATATGTTACATGACACCCTGTTTTCAAAACCCCCAAAGTAGGCTTTTATTATTCCATTGCTTTTTGTGGGTGGCAGCGGAAGATGGTCAGCCCTTATCCCACTGTCTTTAAAGGGATAGCACACCCTTGCTTCAAAGCAACACCAACTATTAGGGAATAAAAAGAAGGAAATGCAACTTAGCTGTAAATTGTGAACTAACTTTTTTCTTTTGTTCACCAGGGTTACAAGTTGCATTGTATTTCCAAGCCCTTTCTCTTCCCAGCTACATGTTTATGCTTCCCATTTCTTTAGACTCAAGCAAGACTTTCAGGAAACGCTTTGGAATTCCATTCCTATCTGCCTGTATCTGGGGACACATCCCAGTTGCTGCTTCTCCTCTTACTCGGTCGGTCGTTGAAGCTTTTACTTCATCTTCCTGAAGCACAATTCATAAACAGTCAATTTCACACCTGGTTTTTGTTCTCACTTTGTGTGCCCTCCCCCCCCCCCCCCCCCCCCACTATGGGAACTGAACCCACTGTAAATGGCTTACCACTGAGCCACACCCCCAGCCCCTCACTGGAGAATTTTAGGGAAGTTCTTTACTACGAAAGGATAGGCCCTCAGCCTCTTACTGGAGGATTCTAGGCATGTGTTCTACCATTGAGCCATGCCCTCAATCCTTTATTTGGGAATTCTAGGACAAACCTCTCTCACTGGGCTATGCCCCCAACCCCCCACCAGAGGAATTTAGGCAAATACCTTATCACAGAGCCACACTACCAGCCTTTCCTTCCTTCCTTCCTTCCTTCCTTCCTTCCTTCCTTCCTTCCTTCCTTCCTTCCTTCCTTCCTTCCTTCCTTCCTTCCTTCCTTCTTCCCTTCCCTTCCCTTCCCTTCCCTTCCCTTCCCTTCCCTTCCCTTCCTCCCTCCCTTCCTTTTTTCCCTAAGACGGGGAAGTCAGGATCCCCTTATGTCTACCTCCAGAGTGCTGAGATTAAAGTATGGACGGACATCCTCAGTCAGCCTTAGATTTTATTACCTTGTTCTCTTCTGCCCTCTTCCTGTCCCTACTTGCTGCACATCAGTCCTTGTCATGGCCTCCTCCTGGGTGCACGCTTCCAATCCCCTTGTCATCTCAGTATGAATAATTTTATGTCCACTCATTATCTCTTTAGTGCTTTGAAGTGTCATCGCTGTCCTCTGCTAACCACCTTATTTTTTCCTTCTTAACATATATTAATCTTTAATATATTTTAGCTTCTCTTGTGCCCATGTCACTGTGCAAGAGGAATCTCCCCAAAAGGACTCTTTTTTTTTCCTTCCCTGTCTCTCTTTTTAAAGTTAACAGCTTCCTGTCGGGTAGATTTTTAATTTTTTTTAGTCTGCACAGGCAGATTCTGTGATGACACTATTTGTTTCTCCCTTGCTCTCTCGTCTCTAACTTCAAGTTTACTTCTGGTTCTTCGGCTGCACCTCCACATAGAGGATCCTCTTTTCTTTCTTTGAAAATGAGTGATTTTTCTTCTTTTTATTTATTATTATCATGTACGTGTATATACAGTGTATGTGTGTGTGTGTGTGTGAATGGGTACACATACAACAGTATGCATTTGGAGGTCAGAGGATAACTTTGGGGAGCAATTCTCTCCTTCTACCCTCATGTGAGTCCTGGGGATTGAACCCAGGTTCATAGGCTTGCATGGCAAATGCTTTCACCCACTGAGCCACCCGTTCACCCCTTTCTCTTGTAATTAAAACAATTTTTTTGATGGTCAGAGCTGGAGAGATGGCTCCATTGTCAAGAGCCCTGTCTGCTATTCCAGAGGACCTAGGTTCAATTCCCAGCACCCACATGGTAGCTTATAACCACCTATATTCCCAGTTCCAGAGGATCTGATGCCCTTTTCTGACCTCTGCGGGCATAGGGTGTACATGTGGTGTACAGACATACATACAGGCAAAGTAAGTATATACATAAAAACTAATTATGTATATGGGTTGGGGGTGAGGGTGGTGTTGTCTATGGAGCCCATAGCCTCTTGTTTATGCTAGGTGGCAATCTGCTGCTGAACCAGGCTCCTCGCTGGTTGAATATGAGCCACACGCTCTGCTGAACGATGGTCCCAACCCATTCTTATTTTCTATTTTAATTTGTCTCCTTTTAATTTTGGTTTTGAGACATGGTCATACTATCTAGCTCAGGCTGGTCTCAAACCCGCTGTGTACCCCAAGCTCACATCCAACTGATGATCCCTCTGGCTTCTGCCTCCTGAGTACTGAGATTACAGATGTGTGACGCTACAACCAGTTCCTTTTATTTGATTAATTCTTGTAGTATTTCATATATGCCTATAATGTATTTTGATCACATTCACCTTTCACTCCTCCCAGACCCACATCTACCTCCTCCACCCCTCCCAACTTTGTGTTCTCTCTCTCTCTCTCTCTCTCTCTCCCTCATAGCCTGCTAATTCTAATTTGTGCTGCCCATATACTCATGGGTGTGGAGCTGTCCACTGAAGCATCGTAAACATTCCAGGGGCAACAACCTGACTCTCTCACCCCTGGCAGCCAGGCAGTCATCACTGCCAATAGTTCCTCCACTGGAGGTAGGGGCTGGTGATTCCCTACCCCTCCATGTTGAAATGTTGACTGGTTTGATCTTGTACAGAGCTTGTGGCTGCAACTACAGTTCCAGTGAGTCATGGGTGCGTTGGTTTTATCCTGTCCAGAAGACACCATTTCATCCAGGTCCTCCCTGACCACTGGCTTTTATGATTTTTTTTTGCCTTCTTTTCACAGCTGGTCCTTGAGCCTTGTAGGGAGTCATAACATGCCCTACCATGACTGTGGTTGCATGGCTTAGGGATTGACCTAAGTAGGGTGACTGGGAATGAAGAAGAACAGACACCCATGCATAAAAGCTGGGCTCTGGTAGGCAATGTGCTGTGATGGAGAGGCACCAGCAGCAGCCTGGAAACTCATTGCATTAGTATTAGACACCCAAATCAAGGAGGCCTGTTGTTATGTACAGCTGAACAAAGAGGACAGTTTAGCTAACCTTGGTAGGAGGTCTCTGCAGGGAAGCAGTTTCACATTACAGTCTTCCTGGAGGAGGACATTTGATGTGGATTGTCTTTCTGTATGCTGTGACTATGTGTTGCTCTCATTGGTTGATTCAATAAAGTTGCTTTGGCCTATGACAAGGCAGGATAGAGCCAGGAAGGACATCCAAGCAGAGGTACAGGAGAAGAAGGGCTGAGTCTGGGAAACACCATCCAGCCGGCCAAGGGACAACATGCCAGTAGACCAGTAATGCCATGGCCATATGACAATACTTAGATGAACGGAAATGGGTTAATTTAAATGTAAGCACTAGCTAATAATAAGCCTGAGCCATTGGCCAAACATTTATAATTAATATTAGGCCTCTGAATGGTTATTTGAGAATTGGCAGGTGGGAAAGAAACTTCCAATTACAGAATTCTGGTTGATAGTTTTTATATACACTGGTCAATAGTTGGTAACATTCATGATTGGACCAGAGGCAGGCTTTACCATTCCTATGGGTCTGAGGCATTTGGGGTCCTTGACATAGTTGTGCTCATGTGCTCAATAATACAGGTTGTTATCCACTCCCTACAATGTCCTATTTGTAGCTGAGCATTCCACAACACGTGCTCTCTGCATGTGGACCAGTTTTAAGTTTCTACATACAAGTAGTTTCATTGGTCATTTTTCAGTAAATGTTTCATGTTACCAAACATGTTCTCCATCAAGACATTTTTCTTTTTGTGCCTTTGTGGAATGAGGACATTAGTTCTTTTGCCCAAAGCTACCAGTTCCAAAAAGCTGGCTGCCTCTTGGAAGATTCCAGAACACAATCCCTGCTTATGTTTATGAACTCCTCCAGGATGCCTTCCTTTATCTGTCACAAGCTTAGATAGGAATGCTAAGATCTTGGGCCACTGAAATCTGGGGTTGACGTCAGCTTCTGTCCCCAGATGGTTCATTCATTACTTGAGCAGTATTCTGAAGGTGACTTCTTCCGTGGTACCCAAACCCATCAATCATTCTGAGGGTAGTGCTAGCTCTTGCATGCTGTGAAATGACATCCTCCTATGGCTAACTGAAAAACAGGAAAAGCAAGAGACTAAGGAAGTATAAGATGGGGATGCGTTGTATGGAAATCCCAAATAATCAATTGAGATGTTATGTTGGGGAAAAAATAGAGAAAAAAAAGAAAGTATAAAATGCTTGTTTGTTTGTTTGTTTTTTGAGACAGTGTTTCTCTGTTTTGCATTGGCTGTCCTGAAACTCACTCTGTAGACCAGGCTGACTTTGATCTCACAGAGATCTGCCTGCCTTTGCCTCCTAAGTGTTGGGATCAAAGGCATGTGCCACCACACGCTGCATATATAAAATGCTTTTAAACATTCCAGGATAGGGAAAAGCAATTGTTTTCTTGGATTGAGTCTGTCTGCTGAGGTGGGGAAATGTGGGACTTGTGAGCAATCATACAAGTCAAGGAGGTAAAAAGATAAAGGCATACTTTCCTCTTTGGGTCTATTCTCTGCAATAAACTGTCATTTGTCTTTGGTTCTCAGGTATAGTTTATAATGGCCTTTGCTTTCTGTTTAAATAACACCATGACTCAATAGCATCTTATCAAACATTATTGCCACTAAAGGCATTGCCTTACTGTACACTCAAGTATAGTTTAATGACACCCCAGTATAATACCGCACACTGATGTGCCTTAGTTATGGTTATTTTATTCCTAATTAGCACATTAATTTAGCCTTCTCTACTTCACGTGCACTTGTATTCCTTTTAAAAGTTATTTTCCCCTTTTATTTAAAGTAAATGAGGCATTGTGTGTTTGCATTGTATCTATTAAGCACATAGCTTATGCAGTTCTCATTCATTATACAAAGAGTGACTAGCAAATTGCCTGGCACATTTTTTAAAAATACCTTTATTGAGATATAATTCATATACCATACAATTCTCTCACTTAAAATGTAAGATTCAGCAGCTTTTAGTAGATGCGGAGAATTGTGAAAGCATCAGCACAAGCAATTTGAGAACATTTCCATTACCCCAAAAAGGAACTCTACACTCCTTAGCCATCACCACCTCAAACCCACTTCCCGGTCCAAGCAAATACTCATGCATTTTCTCACTCTAGAGAGATGCCTGTTCTAAATCTTTCATGCAAAAGGAATCACACAATGTGTGCGGTTTGGTGACTAACTTCTTTGATGAAGCATAATGTTTTCAGGGCTTATTGATGTTGTAACAGGGATAGGTACTTAGGATGGTTGCTAGTCTTAATGGTCAACTTGAGAGTCACCCAGTGAATAGAGTCTCAATGAGGAATTGTCTAGATCAGATTGGCCTCTGGGCACATCTGTCGAGGATTGTCTTGGATGCCTCAGTTGATATGGGGAGACCTAGCATTACTGTGAGTACCATCGACTTCTGGTTTGGAGCCCTGGACTGTATAAGAATAGGAAAAGATAGCTGGGCAAGAGGCATGCCTGCGTTCATTTCTCTGCTCTTGATTGTGGATGTGATGTGACAAGCTGCCTCAAGCTCCTCCTGTCTTGACTTCCCTGTGATGATGGACTATAACCTGGAATTGTGAACTAAAATAAAGCCTTGCTTTTCTAAGTTGCTTTTTGTCAGGGTATTTTATTACAGCCACAAAAATGAAACCTGGGCAGTACTTTTTTTTTTTTTTAAAAAAAAAATCACCAAATAATCATCTGTTGTACAGAGAGACCCTATTTTAGTTATCCATTCATCAAGTAATGGTCAATTAAGAGATTTCTGCTCTTCATCTATTATGAATGAGGCTGTTACAAACATTCATGCAAAGTGTCTCTAGAGACAAATGTTTTCATTTCTCTTCTTTCCTTCTTGCCCTCCTTCCTTCCTTCCTCTCTCTCTCTCTCTCTCTCTCTCTCTCTCTCTCTCTCTCTCTCTCTCTTTCTTTCTTTCTTTCCTTCTTCGGTTTTTGAGACTGAGTCTGGCTATATAGCCCAAGCTATCCTTGAACTTGCATTGATCATCCTGCCTTGGCCTCCAGTACTAGGATACAGGAATGCACCACTGATCCTAGCCTTATTTTTATGTCTCTTAAATGAAATGCCTAGGAATAGAGTTTCTGGCTTCTACAGCACTTCCATGTTTAACTATTTAAGAAACTCTTTTATTTTGTTTTGATGAGTGGCTGCATGTGTCATTTTATATACTCATTAGCAGTATACAATACTTCAAATTTCTTCACACCCTCAACAACACTTCTCAGTATATATAAATACACACACACACACACACACACACACACACACACACACAATGGTGCTAGGGGCTGAACCAATGGCTTTGTTGTATGCTAAACCATTGAGCAATGACCCTAGCCCCCTCACTGGGAGATTCTAGGCAAGTACTCTACCATTTTGCCACCCTTGGTGCCCCACTGGGTGATTCTAGGTAGGTTCTGAGCTATATTCCCAGCATCCAGACTTAAAAAAAAAAGTTTGATACACAGTGTCCCTAAACTGCCCATGCTAGCCTCAAACCTTGTAGCATTCCCAGACAAGTCTTCAACTTTCAATCCTCCTGCCTCAACTTCCTAGCTGGGATTATTGATGGGTACCGCCATGCCCAGTTTTATTGTATTTTTAGTTATGGTCATGCCTGTAGATGTATAATGGTAAATGATGGTGGCATTTTTGCTTTTATCTTGAGGGTCCAGGGTCTTACCTAGGCCAACCACATACTCTCTACACTGAGCTCCATGCTCCTATTCCTGACTGTTTTTTTTAAAATAGGAATACATTGATAGATTAATACAAGGTTAAGAACAAATATTCTGATTTGTAGGCTTTTCTAGGACTCCATTGGCAATTGTAGATTGCCAACCATAACTCCAGTTCCAGGGGATGTGATGCCCCCTTCTGACCTCTGCAAGCACTGAGCACACACACACACACACACACACACACACACACACACACACACACGGCACACGGCACACATATATAAATGCAGGCCAAAACACCCATTAAATAAGAAAATGAATAAATCTAATTTTAAAAAGAGGCATGCGTTGAATAATGCATG
Source organism: Peromyscus aztecus (assembly GCA_902168405.1). Classification (NCBI taxonomy): domain Eukaryota; kingdom Metazoa; phylum Chordata; class Mammalia; order Rodentia; family Cricetidae; genus Peromyscus; species Peromyscus aztecus. Next base: position 33,911 of record CABHPQ010175655.1, read on the forward strand.
ATAAATGGCAATGCTTATTAGGAGGGATGGATGATGAACTACCTTTTCGGTGGGGTGGGGATTACTGGCATGAAACCCAGAGCATTGTAGTGTCAGGCAAGCGTTCCACCACTGAGCTCTTTTTACTTAGTTAATACAGTTCCTACATGTGCCAATGCGTTTCTCTTTTGCCATACACTAGCTATGGAGCAATATGTTCTTTTCAAAGACCTGAGGTGTATTATTACAGCCTTTTGATCCCACAGAAGCACTGGTACAAATACCACTTGGCTTCATTCTCTGCATCAAGCAACAGGAAAGCAATTTGAGATCGGCACACATTGGGCTGTCAGGATGGTGGTGGCTTTTGAAAGGACGATGCTTAGTAGCGTGAGAGGGCTGAGACTTGGCTGGATGGTGTTAGGGGCTGATCCAGTCAGAATCCTATGAACTCTGGGGTCACAGAACACACAGCCACCTCACAAGTTACCTGGTCTGGTCCCTCCTACACTGGAAACTTGTCTCCAGTAGGACCCTAAGAGATGGCGCCTCTTGAGATAGTCCTGATGATGGGAATCTTTCTCCTATGGGGGATTCTGTTTCACTCTTGGAAGCCTCTGGTCCCACCAGGTATGGCGGTGCTTATCTGTAATTCCAGCACTCTGCAAGTTGAGACGAGAGGATTGTGAGTTCAAGGGATACACGGAGAGACTGTAGAAGAACAAAACAAAACAAAAAACAACAGGTGTGGTGGTCGAGCCTGTAACTCCAGCACTTGAGAGGTGGAAGTGGGAGAATCATGAGTTCCAAGTCATCATCAGCTGTGTAATGAGTTCCAGGCTAGCCTGAACTATGTGAGACTCTGTTTCAAGCAAACAAGAACTTCTGGTCCTTACAGCGTTCTACCTTATTCTGAGATTTACAGAGTGCTCTTGGATTTACCTTTCCCAGAACTTTTGTTCCAACCACAGCATTGTCAGGAAAGCAATCTGTGTGGAAGAGAAATCATTAAAACGGCCACTTACAATGTTCAATGTCCTGCAAAATCACAGAAGCTAACTCCCAAACCCGTCATACAGCAACCACTCCCACACATTAAATCTATGGAAATTAAAGGTGCTGAAAGCGAGCATTTTCCTGTGCATCTAAATTACCTGAAGTGTTGAGGAGTTCAGATAGTCAGGCAAATTCTCTGATTTATCTTTTTGTTGAGACAAGCTCCCTTGTAGTCCTAGCGGATGACCTTGAACTTTGGGTCCTCCTGCCTCCACCTCCTGAGTGCTGGTATTGTAGGTGTAAGCACCCATGCCTGTTTTATGTGATGCTGGGGACTGAATGTGGCAGCTTCCTGAAGGTCTTAGTTTGCTTTCTATTCTTGTGATAAAGATCATGACCAAAAGCAACCTGGGGAAGAAAGGGGCTATTTGGCTTTCATATTCCAGGTCATAGTTCACTGAAGGAGGCCAGATCGGACACTAAAGGCAAGAACCTGGAAGCAGAAACAATAGAGGGTGTGGGGCGTTTTCCCACCAACCCCACAGCTTCCCAGAGTTTTCTTGAGTGTGAGCAGCAGGAAATATTAGATAGAAGGATTTATTGCGGAGAATATCGCAGAGATAAACAGATAGAAAATAAAGTATAGCCTCGAGAGGGCCTGGAACCTTTTCCAACGGCCCCGACTGTCTCTGCCCCAGGGTTTTTATAGAGACGCCAAGGGGTGGAGCAAATGACCTCCTCCCCCAGCACAGCCAAGTGCAGACCATCTCAGACACCTGCACTCAGGCCCGTGGTCCTAATCATCCTCTATGTGGATCTGCTGGGTAAAGCCACGAGGAACCCGAGAACGGCCCCCCACAGGAGGGATGTTGCTTCCTGGCTTAGTCAGCCTGCTATCTTAGGACCATCTGCCCAGGGGTGGACACCACCCACAGTAGGCTGGGTCCTTCCACATAAATCATCAATCAAGGGCTGGAGAGATGGCTCAGCGGTGAAGAGCACTGACTGCTCTTCCAGAGGACCGGGGTTCAATTCCCAGCACCTACACAGCAGATCACAACTGTCTGTAACTCCAAGATCTGACACCACCACACAGACACACATACAGGCAAAAACAACGATGCTCATACAATTAAAAAGATTTAAAAAAAATTATCAATCAAGAAAATGCCCCCCACAGGCTTGCTTACAGGCCAGGAAGCAACTTGTGAATTAGCTAGCTACTAGGCAAGTGCTCTCTACCTGACGAGCTACATCCCCAGTCCTCTGACGATCGAGAGAACAGTTCGTAAGCTGAACTGCTCATCTCTAGGATCTAATTAGGGTTAAATTTCACAGCTGTGGTGAAAATAAGTATTCACCAGCATGTGCCTTTATGCGTGCTGTTTCCTCTGCCTCCCAGGCTTGACCCTGTCTTTGCCTATCAATTAAGCCCAAACTCTTGATCACATTATATCCCGATTTCCCCTGTTAAAAGTTCTCTCTCTCTCTCTTCATTTATTTATTTATTATTTATTTATTTATGTTTGAGATAGGTTTCTCTGTGTAGCCCTAGCTGTCCTGGAACTCAATTTGTAGACCAGGCTGACCTAAAACTCACGGAGATCCTCCTGCCTCTGCCTCCTGAGTGCTGGGATTAAAGGTGTGTGCCATGACCATCTCTCTCTCTCTCTCTCTCTCTCTCTCTCTCTTTCTTTTTCTTTTTCTTTTTTTTTTGACACAGAGTTGCATTAGTTAGTTCAAGCTGGCCTAAAAAAAAAAAAATCACAATTCCTTCTCCTCAGACTCCCAAGTCCTGGGATTACATCCCTGCCTCATCTGCCTCTCTCTTGATATTACTTCATGTTTAAAGCCATTTGTGTCCTTGTTTCTCTGATTAAGAAGAAAACTTGTTAGAGGAGATTTAGGGGCTGGGCACAGTGACATATGCCCTTAATCTCAGTGCTGGGGAGGCAGAGGCAGGTGGATCTCTGCGAATTTGAGGTCTGCCTGGTCTATATAGCAAGTTCCAGGACAGCCAGGACTACATAGAGAGACTCTGTCTCCAAACAAACAAACAAACAAACAAACAATGAGATCTAGGGGCTGGGGGTAATGTAGCTCAGTGGGTAGAGTGCTCACCTAGCAAGCAGGAAAGCCTGGCTTCAACGTCTAACACCGCATAAGCCAGGTGTGATGACGAACATCCTCTTACTTGGGAGATGAAGGCTGGAGTTGTTGGCTACTCAGTGAGCCTGGGCTGTGTGAGATCCTGAGGGAAGGAAGAAAAGATCTAAGTACGTACGCTTGTATGAGAAAGAGAGAGAGAGAAAGACCAGATCTAGATATGTAGGTTTGGACATGTTCGTGTCCTTTGAAAAATGTAATGCTTGACATGGCATACAGTAAGTGTTTAATAAATATGCATTGAATAAGCCAATTACACATAGATGACTACTCCATATTTCCTGGGGTTTTGGGGTGGGCACTGAGATTGAACCCAAGGACCTACTCGGGCTAGACAAGATGTCTACCACTGAACTACAGCCTCAGCTTTTTTCACTTTTTATTTTGATACAAGGTCTCACCAAGTTGTTCAGGCTGGACTTGAACTCTTTCTGTGGTCCAGGCAGGCATTGAAGGGAATCCTCCTGCTTCAGACTGCTGAATCGCTATGATTATAGGCCTGGGTCACTATACCCTGAAATTTTATTATATTATTTTATTATAGGTTTTAAAGAGATGTACATTTGATGTTTTAAAAAATTATGTGTATGTGTGGGGGGGGGATATATGCACATGAGTGCAGTGTCATGGAAGCCTGAATACTCTGGAAATGGAGTTACAGGCAGTTGTGAGCTACCCTTAGTAGGCGCTAGAAATTGAACTTGGGTCCTTATGCTCCTAAATACTGAGCCATCTCTCCAGCCCCTGCAATTATATTTTTAAATCTTGTTTCTACATATCTAATGTGAAGTTTAAAGAACTATTCCCTAAGATTTCTTATGGACTTGGATTTAGTAGTCACCATGTAAAAAACTCTAAACAGTTATTATTGAAAACATTTAAAAATTACACTTATTTATTATGTACTTATGGGTGTGCATATGTGTGTGGGCACGTGTGTCTTAGTGTGCACGTTGGGGGTCAGAAGACAACTTGTGGCTCTCATGAGGGTCAAAGGGATTGAACTCAGGTCTTCAGGCTTGGGAGCAAGTGTCTTTACCCCCTGAGCCATCTGATAGGCCCAACAATGTATTGTTTGAGGTCAGATAGACATGAAAATGTAACCCACACTTACCTGGTTGTTTGTTTCTGCCTGAACTGGATATTCTTGAAGCACATGACTTGGATAAGTCAGGTCTAGAAGGCATTTGTAACTTCCCTATGGTAATAAGTAGAAAAACGACATTACTATATACGTTCTAATCCATTGCATAGTGCTTTTTTTTCCCCTTACCTATTTTTCCTTATTTAGCTATCTTGTCAGTCTTTTAGGCAGGACTAGCATTTTTATCTTAATTAGACAATTATACATCATGACACACTAATTTGTTAACCTATGTTCACAAATCATTTAATTACCACCGCTGGCTTTGATGTGTTGTTATTATTCAGTTATGGGAGTAAACAATTCAACAGCTAACAGGAGGAAACTCATTATTTTCGGAGATATATTGTTATTTTCAATGTTTTAAAAACACTTTAATCAAAACTTAAAAAATACTTTAATCAAGACTGAAAAAAAAACTCACATCGTTCTTCTAACAGCAGTTTTAATGTGGACAGTTATTTGGGCATATCTAACTCTCCATTTCACATTCTTATTCTTTTCACAATAAATAGGATTCCTGTGTGATATATATATATATATATATATATATATATATATATATATATGTGTGTTTTTGCATGTGGATACACATGTGTGGGGAGACCAGAGGTCCATGTCTGGTGTCTTTCTCAATTGCTTTATTTATTTATTTATTTATTTATTTATTTATTTATTTATTTATTTTGGTTTTTCGAGACAGGGTTTCTCTGTGTAGTTTAGGTGCCTGTCCTGGATCTCGCTCTATAGACCAGGCTGGCCTCAAACTCACAGAGATCCACCTGGTTCTGCCTCCCGAGTGCTGGGGTTAAAGGCGTGAGCCACCGCTGCCTGGCTTCTCAATTGCACCTTTGCAATGGATTTTTGAGATAGATCTCCCACAGAACCGAGAGCTCATCTATTGACTAGGCTAAACTAGCTGAGCTCCGGGGATCCTCCTGTCTCGACCTCTTTAGCACTGGGACTACAGGTGTGGCACAGCCCCTGGTTTTTTATATACTGAGTATCCAACCATAGGCACAGCAAGCCTTTTACAGCCTGAACCATCTCCCCAGCCCTCGAATAGGGTTCTTAAAGAAAGAAAGAAAGAAAGAAAGAAAGAAAGAAAGAAAAAGGATAATTTAAAATCTTCATGTCAATTTCCTCTCTCCTATGATGATATAATTTATAAAATTCAGCTTCTAATGTTGATTGGTGAGCTGGAAAGGTGACTCAGAGGATAAGGACACTTGCTGCCAGGCCTAGTGACCTGAGTTTGACCCCCAGGACCCATATGGTAGAAGGAGAGAACCGACCCCTATAGGTTGTCCTCTGACCTCCACACCTACGCTACGAATGCACATGCGCCCCCTCCCCTCCCCCAATAAGGTACCTTGACTGATGAAGCTCTTGGCTGACTAGAGATGAGAGGGGCAATCTCCTTCTCGTCGGCTGAGGTTACATACCCTTGCTCAGATTTCCTTGACCTTCTAGAACTCTCCGTTCTAGTTGGTGAGTGCCCCAGGCCACAGTGGCATCCCTCAAGCTGTAGGTCCTTTTGAGTTCTTCACTTGGGTCTTTGATGAGGAAAACCAAGCCTCCAGGTGCAAATTCCCAGCAGGTTCGCAAACTTTTCCTGCCGGTAGTTTGCATGAGGATTGATAATATCATTATGCACTGGTGTGCAAACATCAAGATTACTCGGGGGAATTAAATCCCCACCTTCCCTGCACACCCCCACCAATAGGGAACTATTGAGGTTATTTTTTGAGAATGACAGAGCCTTTCTTGTCCCTTGGTGAGCTTGGTTTTGGGGGGAACTAGGATACTGGACAGTTGTCATCCACTAAAGTTACTCCGAGGGAGTGGCGTTCGGGTTCTTGTCTCGGTGAATTCAAAGGATGAAGTTTACAAACTATGGAGGGTGAGTTTCAGAGAGAAGTTTATTATGGATTCATCGGTGTCTTAAGCGGGAGAGAAGGAGGAAGAGAGAGAGAGAGAGAGAGAGAGAGAGAGAGAGAGAGAGAGAGAGA
>CABHPQ010175656.1:0-27543 GCA_902168405.1 Peromyscus aztecus
CTCTTGTGCAGTGAGGACTTTCCCCATTGATCCATGTCCAGAGCCTGAGACAGCCGTTCTTACCTATGGGATTGTGGGTTTATTCAGATCAATCCTCTCCCAGCACTCCAGATACCAGCATCTTTTGCTGTCTAATGAATAGTCAGTGCTTAACACGTGAGCTAAACTGTTGAGTGACTCCAGAGGATGAATGGCTTAGGGTAAAATACAGACTTAGGCTTGCTCAGTCACTGGGAAAGGCACACGCTCCAGGTGAAGATTCACATATCATGCAGTGCTGACTAACCTACATTCCAAAGCACAGAAGGATGCAAGTTAATGAAGATCTTCATACTTTGGTGGAAAAGTTGCTCATACTGCTTTGAAGCCTTACAACCAAGAGCCTCATGCCAACCTCGAGGACTGTAATATGGCTTTGCACCTTTGAACTGAGCCTCATTATTATTTCATGAGCAGATGAGTATATTTTCACCTCGACTAAGTTGTTTTCATACTACCACATGTCGCAGTTTAAAATATGAAATGCCCTCCACCTGCTTATGTCCCGAATACTTGTCCCCAGCTATTAGCTTGTTTTAGGAGGCTGAGGATCCTTTGAGACCCAAGACCTAACTGGCAGACACGGGCCATGAGGGATTGGTCTTGGAGGCTATGTAACAGATTCCAGTTCACTTCTCTGTGTCCCATCCAGCACTGTGAGCGCAAGCTGCCCCACAAAGTCTCTGAGGCCGTGGCTTACCCATCATCATGGAATCAAAGCCCGGAGACCATAACCCAAAACAGGTACCTCTTCCTTTAAACTGCTTCTGTCAAATGTTATATCCCAGCAATAATAAATACGACTAATATGGGGGCTTGGAAAACAGCTCAGTTATGCAAGCATGAGGATCTGAGTTCCGATCCCCATCGCACACATAAAAAGCTTAGTAGCATGCATCTTTATTCTCTGTGCTAGCAGGGGGAGACGGGAGGATTCCAGGGGCTTGCTGGTTAGCCAGTCTGGCCAACTGGTCAGGATTGTTCAGAAAGATAGTCCAATTCCACAAAATAAGGTGGGAGATTAGAGGGATGGTTCTGTGGTCAAGAGTACCTACTGGCCGGGCGGCAGTGGCGCACACCTTTAATCCCAGCACTCGGGAGGCAGAAATAGGCGGATCTCTGTGAGATTGAGGCGAGCCTGCTCTACAGAGTGAGGTCCAGGACAGCCAGGGCTGTTTCACAGAGAAACCTACTGTTCTTGCAGGGAGTCTGAGTTCAGTTTTGAGCATCTACCTCAGGCAGTTTCAGGGGACCAGGGACCTCTGGTCTCTACAAGCACCTGCACTTATATGCATAACCCCCACACACATAATTAAAACATCTTTTATAAAAGAAGTGGAGAGTTATAAAGGAAGACACAGCATCGATTTCTGACCTCTACACACACACAGGTGCATTCACCCTCACATCCATGTGCACACACATACATGCAACATGCACATACCAAACAAGCAAGTAGATTTAGTGGGATTAAATAAGACAGCATAGGCACATCCAGGAATTCTTGCATATCCTTTTTCACATTCTCAAGCTATAATTGAAGTCCTTATAAAGATTGTCCCTCTCATAAAATAATCAGTTTAAATCTCTTCCCTTATGACAACCCAATTCCACTATGTACTCCCCTCTCTACTTAGCCAGAAAATCTCTCTTGCCACAGTTGTTTCTTATAAAACAAGGAGTAGATGACATGGTGATGGCTGACCTGACCTTGAAATAGGAACATGAAGGAACTGGCAGAACCATGTGGAAAATAGTCTTCTGTGCTGTTCTTCACACTCACAATTTCAAAGATAGACTTATTTCATTGTTTCCCAATATATTATATAATATATATTGTATAGATTAATGTATAAACTCACGACTGTAGATGTATCTATGCATATATTTGTCATGATCATATGAAGTGCTCTCCGTGACGCACACACATACACACATATACAAACAATAACTCTAACTTTGACAATGAAAATCATCTGGTATTCCTACATCCCTGTGTGAATCAGCTTGTGTCTATAACAAAAATGCCAAAGGCAAAAAATCCTAAAAAGAAAATGTTTATTTTGATTTATAGTTGTGGAGGTTTTAACTCACGGCTGGTTGGTTCTGTTGTTTTATGCTCTGGCTTCTGGTACATTCTAGTACCTTATAAGAACTAGAGGGATTGTGGAAAACCAAAGCTACTCTCTGTTTGGTAGCCAGGAACTTTCTCTTTTTTTTTTTTTTTTCTTCAAGAGAGAGATGAGGAGTCTGTGCCTTCAATATCCTCCCAGGAGGATTCTATACTGATCAGAAGAACTCTTAAATTTTCCACCACAGGCTGTGGACCAAACCATGAACCATAACTATCGGTGGCCCGGTCCTATGGACTGCACCCTAACTATAGGGGGCACCGTCCTATGGGCTGCACCCTAACTCTAGGTGGCACCCTCTTATGGGCCGAAATCTTAGCCTGAATAAGTAGGAGAAAGCAAGCTGAGCACCAGCAGCCACAATCCTCTGCGTCTTGGCTTCAAATGGAACATGACCAGCTGCCTCTTTCTTCTGAGGCCATGCCTCCCCCACCACGATGGACGGTGCCCTCCAACCGTGATACAAAACAAACCCTGTCTCCCTTAAGTTGTTTTTGTCAGGTGTGTTGTGGCAGTAATTAGACAAGTACTGTATACAATCATCAAACCATAGTCCACTTTATTGCCAGATATTTCAAACGAAATCTGACTTTTTTGCTATCTCTACTAGGCAAACACACTTTGTGTGGTCTGAAACAGATTTGGGACACAGTGTTTTAAATGTATATCAATTTACATATTTAAAACATTTTCCACGTCACATGAAAATCCTTATCTAATATGCAAAGTGAGACTGCTCCATAACCACCAGGCTGACATCCCCTTATGACAACTGCTCTCCTTTAGATGGAACTGTAGCTATCCGCTTTTACTGAGGACTCAAGCACTGGCTGTTATAATGCTGGACTTATGGTCAGGAATATAAAAATTAAGTGTTACTTACCAGTCTGATATTCCACCTAGCTCACTTTCTACTTCACTTCATATTCATCACCTTTGTGGTCACTTCATTTTGAGTCATATGGACGATATTTTTAAGTCCACTTCACTGTTTCTTTGGAGAGTCAGGTTCAGTGGGAAGGGAACACACTGATTTGGATGAAATTTTTATTGCAGAAATGAATCAAGTTCAAGGGAAACCTATTCATGAGTGACACCACTAAATGCATGATGCAGCCCATGGAGACTGTTCTCCCATCCAGTTGAAACTTCCAAACCTCTCCTGCTTTCAAAGCTTCTCACTGACACCCCTTGATGACTCATGATCTTCTCTAGATTATGGATCACTCAGGTAGCTCTTTTTCTCTCCCTTTGCCTACCACCTGGTTGTCTGAATATGTCACATAGTGCAAGCTGATGAGCAGTAGAAGATAAAATAAAGTTTCCTAACTAGACTACTGATGGGAAGAAAGATGGATCTAATGTTCGATAAGAAGAGGGACTGTGAGATGGCTCAGTGAATAAGAGGGCTTGCTGCTCTTGCAGAGGACCAGAGTCTGGTTCCCAGCACCCACGCGGAGCATCTCACAAATATTTGTAATTCTAGCACCAGGGGATCTAGTACTCTTTTTCAGACTGCACAGGCACCGTCTATTTTTCTTTTTCTTTCTCTTTCTCTCTCTCTCTCTCTCTCTCTCTCTCTCTCTCTCTCTCTCTCTCTCTCTCTCTTTCCCCCCTCCCCCCCACACAAACAAACACACACACACACACACTAAAACTAAATATTAAAATATAAAAAGAGACAGTGAAGAGTTTAGGATTTGACTTGTTCTTACTGTTTCTGCGTCTTCAGATGACATTGGACATACGTATCACCAGCAGCCCTTGCCCATATTGTGTAATTCAGTTTCCTTATGGATGAAGAGATGATACCAGAATTTACTCCTCCAGGGTTGGCCAGAAGTGCTAGGGAGTCCACATGACCAGAGACAGGGACAGTTCTCAGCCAATGTCTTGAGAGATGGCTATCAACTGTCTGAACTCCATTCTACAATGTTTCTTAGAACCTATACTCTGGATGGAGCCCAAAAACTTGCTTTGTTGCCGTAGCTAATTTATCAGCTAACCCTCGGTTGGTGTGTTATCTTTCCTATATTACTTGTCCACTCCACTAAAGGTTCTTTCTTCATTCACTGATAGACCCCTGCACTCAGTCTGGCCTTCATCTCTGCCTCGGGAATAATTTACAACAGATCCATAAGTACATCTGAAAATACCAAGCACTGTGTAGGAATATCCAAAATAAACATAACCATATGGGAGCAGGGCTCAGGAAGCTTTGGGAAGTACCTATTTGAAATACTCTATCCTAGAGGAAGGCTTGTTAAGATTCAAGAAGGTAATGACTTATACATGTCAGGAAGACTCTGAAACACAACAATCTCAAGGTTCCTTCCTCCCCAAGGTTATACATCAGGTAAGGATTGCTGGGGAGACAGGAGACTCTGCAAAGCATGTGGAGCACACCAGGACTGCAGATTCCAGAAGTCATTACCAATGCTGGAGTGAGTTTTCCAGTGATGCAGTGGTCATTGAGTTGCCCCTGTTCCTATGGATTAAACCCTAACACATACTCTTCGTGGTAACTCCAAAAAAACCATTGATTCTCCAGTTGGTCTTCAGTTGAATCATTTGGGAGTACCTATTGCTGGCACCCTATCTGGAGTGACATTTATCCATGAGAGATAGAGAAATTCTTTCACATCTGTTCCATCCTTCAATCAGTTCAAGTTTGCTAAGAGTGAATTTTATATACCATGCTTTACTCATTTCAGTGAGCCTTGGTAACTTGAGAGGAGATTATTTTGAAGCGAAGATGGTTCAGTCAAGTCTTTTTATCTTGGTTGGTCTGAAACGCGTCTTTATTGCTATATCAATCAACTAAATTATTTCTTCCAAGTATAGAAGTAAAGTAATATGTTGGTGTGTTGGGCAAGAGAGACAATGAGGATAAAATTTTAATTTGTTTTCACAACTGTGACTTTGTAGCTTGTGTGGCAGCTGACGGGGTCTCTGCAATCTTCATTATGGCAAAGTGACTAATGGAGAGGCAGGAACCTAAATGAGAAATCTAGTTTTAGGGCCAGTCGGGCTTCTGAAAACTGAAACCTAAACTGTTGCTTGGCATTCAAAGTTGATGGCCCCGAGTTACAAAGTACACTTGACAAATTCAATTTGGCCTTGGGGCAACAGTGAGGAAATAAAAGAACTTGAGGGAAAAGAGCAAAACAGAAGAGAGATTAATGGGCTAAGAAGGATGGCCATGAGGACAGAATGCAGGCAGTTAGGCTAAGTGAAGCCCGCAGTCTCACTGCCTTATAAATGAAGAGCAAATACAAAAGCTTACCACCGGGACCTGGAGGGGCAGCTAAGAGCACTCGCTGCTCCTGTAGAGGACTCGAGTTTTGTCGCCAGCACCTACGTTGGGCAGCTCCCTACAGCCCGTTACTCAGATTCCTAGAGCTCTGACTTCTCTGGCCTTTACAGGCACCGACACTCACAGATACCATTCTCTCCACAGATTAAAAATCAAATAAATCTTTCAACAAAACAAAACAAAACAAAAAACAAAAACCAGTCTTACTTAACGTATTCTATTTGGAGATGGTGGGCTCCAAAGATAGGAAAAGTGAGAATTTTTGGTGTCTTTTTGCCCCCAGCAATAGGCAGTAAGTTTTCATTTCTTTGCGACTTTTTGTTGTTCCCAACAGCAAATTGATAATTCTCTCAAACGTGGCTCATTTCTCTTCTTGTGGTGGGTCATTCTGTACCAGTTATGCCACAGGGGCAGAAGGGGTTGGGGTGCCCACTCTTAGCCAATCAACCATTACAGAGGCAGAGACCCAACCCCTGCTATAGACACCTTTAGACCAATAGAATAAAGAAGGCAGGGAAATCACGAGGTAGGATTCCCTAAGCCCCAGGAAAAGCCCAAACCTCCTGCGAGTCAGTGGTCTCAAAGCTCTGAAGGGGGCTTCTGTACTCTGCACCAAGCCACATACCTGTCTTTTAATTCTCTAACTCATAGAGGAAAAGAACTCACCTGCTAGCTGCTATCAGGTCTACCACCCCATCTCCTCAGCTATTCAAATGCACCAGGAACCATTCACTTTCACTTAGAACTTTGCCACTCGGCAACAAAAGTGCTACAGGTTCAAAAGCTAAAAGGATGTCTCCTCTCCCCACAACCGGCTCAACTATGTCATCAGTCACTTCTGACAATACAAAAGAAACAAAAGATGGAATTCTTATTCCCATTTATCCCAGACACTATCCAGAGCATGGCTGCCTTTTACTTTTCCCCCTCAAGATTATCATAGCTACTTATCATCCTCAGAACCAAATGACTTTTTTCTACTTCCACAAAAGCAGTTCTATCAGAATCATTCTTTGCCCCCCAAATGCTGAACTAGCTATGACTTGGGATCCATCTTTCCCAGTTCTGCATCAGCAAAACCCAGCCCTAAATTGCACCTAGAAAAAAAACAAAGTTAGTTCAAATGTGAAATTATGCACCAAGTGCTTTCTGAAGATGTGAAATGCAGAGTTTTCCACTAGATTTTGTATTTTTCAGGCCCTCTGCATTAAACCTGTAGTGTTCCTTCTTCATCTTTCTGCATTTAGGCGTCCAGCTAAACTAGCATAGACAATAGACAGTGCCCATGTCTTTCCCCGTCTCGCTCTTCAGTTTCACCTGCTGATTTGTGTTACAAATCCTCCTCACTGGGTAAGATAGTGTTTCGATTTTGAATGCCATATATAAAAAGGTAATTTTGATTTGTGAAAATGCTCAGTGCTCAGAATAAATGCCATTGGCCAAGTGCTGTGGTATGTCTTCACCAAGTTCTCCAGCTCAGAAGAAAATATGAGAGAAGAGGGAGAAAAAAAAAACCCTGCAGACATTTCCCTGGTTCCTCAGTTTAGCATATTTAATGTAGAAAGCCGTTATGAACTTGTCCTGCGTTGCGGTAAATGTCTTATGAAATCGGGCCATTTCCCCCCATGTTTTGCAAAGCACCTCCATCACGAGTAATTAGTGTCAATGCCAGTGTTTCTCACCCCACATTCCGGCACAGCCCATCTGCCGGCTGTCCTGTAATACCCTCAGACAGTCCCAGGTTCATCTGCTCCTTGCCTAGCGTGTCCCCCCCGCAGCTCTGTCCATCTGCTGTCTTCATTGCTTTGACCTTTTAAAGTCCTGTCGATTTCCCGACTGCCATCCCAGCTCAGGCATCTTTGATCACTTTGGGCTGACAAGGATCTACTCCACCAGCCCACTGTAATCGCTGGAGCCTCTGGGTTCAATGGCTCATCTACCTGACAGCATATCTCTCCGTCACATTACAGAAGATGAGAAAAGACACCTTATGAGATCATAGCTGGTGCAGGATGTTGGGAGAAAGAACATCTGATGGGAAACCTGAGGTCTGAGGTCTACCGTTGGCTCTAATGTTAACTAGACATATAAACTAGAAATCTCTGAAATGTCACTGGTTTCATTCTGGCTTGAGCATCTCAGTTCTCAAATGAGGAAGTTGCACTACATTAGCGCAGGGAACATTTCCCCCTCAGTGATTTCAAGTCACCATCGTTTTAAGTTATGCGACTCAGTGGGTACTATTAAATGAACAGGGAAGGCAGCAGCAGACATGTGGCTAATAGGACAGAAGCACCAGGAATGAAGAGAGGCAGCATCGTGTTAAGGACTAACACAGTCAAGGCCAGGGACGTAACTCAGCTGGTACAGGGCTTGCTTAGCATGCACAAGGCACTGGGTTTGATCCCCAATAACATATAAACCTGGCATGGTGGTGCACACCTGTCACTCCAGCACTTGGGAGGTGGAGGCAGGAGGATTAGAAGTTTAAAGTCACCCTCAGTGAACTGGTGGGTTGAGAGCAGCCTAAAAATACATGCAAACCTGACTCAGCCAGCAAAAGAAAAAAGAACTAATACTTGAGAAATCATCCAAGTGCACCGAAACCTCAGGAGTGGCCCCAGCCGTTATCAGCTCCTATTAGAGGACCCAGCTTTCCGCACCATAACGAGATTTTACACCCAGCTCTTGGAGTCAGCTGAAATAACTATCTTCTCACTATGCTTCTCCTCCATGGTTGCAGATAGTCCATAACATAAATCCCAAGCATCCTTCCCTGGGACTCAGCCTCTTCTGGGCTTGAATGGCTCTCCCTCACAGAACCGCAAACACTGGCTTCACCTGGGTCTTTCAAATATGGTGAGAGTACTGGTTGGTTTCGTGTGTCAACTTGACACATGGAAGAGTCATCAGAGTAAGAAGCCTCAGTGAGGAAATACCTCGGTAAGATCCAGCTGTAGGGCATTTTTCATTCAATAATCAATGGGGGAAGGCCCAGGCAGCCCATGGTGGGTGGTGCCATCCTTGTGCTGCTGGTCCTGGGTTCTATAAGAAGGTGGGCTTAGCAAGCCATGGGAAGCAAGCCAGTGAGCAGCATCCCTCCACGGCCTCTGCATCAGCTCCTGCCTCGATTCTGCTCTATTTGAGTTCCTGTCCTGACTTCCTTCAGTGATGAACAGCAATGCTGAAGTCTAAGTCTGATAAGCCCTTTTCTCCCCGACTTGCTTTTGGATCATAGTGTTTTGTCAGAGTAATAGTAACCCTAATTAAGACACTGAGCTTGGCTGAACTGCTTCCATGATGACTTCTGTCACGTGATTGGCTTGTAAGTCACACCTAGCTATGGTGATATTTCATTTGTACTGAAATGTGATTTTATTTATATGTTAATAAATAACGTTGCCTGTGGGTCAGAGCTAATTGCAAGCCATAGCAGAAACCAGGTGGTGGTTGCACACACCTTTAATCCTGATCATATGACAGGCAGATCTCTGTGTGTTCAAGGATATAGCCAGCATGGAGACACAAACCTTTAATCTCAATACCAACCATAGAAGACCTGGAGGTCTGTATAGACAGGCAGTGATGAGGAGGTCATGTGGTTGGCTTTACAACCAATGAGAAGGCAGAACAGAAAGTCAATAAAAAGACAGACACACAGGAAGTAGGTCTCTTGCTGAGGGGAAGGACAGCAGCGGCAGGAAGGGTAAGAAAGTGGTTTTAAGTCTCAGCTCTCAGCTACTACTCTGACCTCTTGGGCTTTTAACTCTAAATTTGGCTCTGTGTTTCCTATTGAATAAGACTGTTCATCGACACCTAGCACATCCTCACATCACTGACTTCCTTATGGGATGCCTGTCTCTGTGGACATGTCCATCTCATGGAGGCTGTCTCTGCTCATGCATCTGCATTATTATTAGTCATTCCTTCTTCAACCTGCTGTGTCAATGAACCTCCATCTGAACTTACTCTCTACATTGGGATATCATTTATCTATAACTCTAAACTTTTGAGGACCATGCCATACCAGCCTTTACCCCTTCCACATAGAATGGTGGTGTTCAAATTACCAGTTCTTGTTCAGTGGATGGCAGAAAGAAGCACAGTGCTCCAGGTAGTGTGGCCCTCCTGGACATCATAAATGACAGACCTGATCTCAGATTCAATACGAGTGGCACAGATGTTGATTTTGAATAGGAAACAAAGAAGATGGTGTTGCTGGTTGAAAAGTGAAACCAGCAGGCCTGAAGAGGAGATCCGCAACAGGCTTCTCAAAGAGGTAAGCAGGTTTCTTCAGAAAATAGAAATATTTCCAGAGGACGAGCACAAATGCATAGTTGTGCCCATCCCAAGGACCTTATATCCCTGGAAGGTCCTCACATATGAAACTAGTTTACCCACAGTTCAATGGATGCCAACATATCCAAGCTAGATCACCGAGGAGGTCACATTCTGAAGACATTACTTTGTGTGTGTATGTATGTATGTGAGTGTATGTCCGTGTGTGTGTGTGTGTGTGTGTGTGTGTGTGTGTGTATGTACACCTGCACCTTCGTGCACATGTGTGTAAAGGCCAGAAATCAACCTCAGTTGTTGTTCCTCAATTTGTCATCCACACCTCGGGTTCGAGACAGATTGTGCCTGACTGATCTGGAGCTCACTGATTCCATTGGCTGGATAGCCAATGAACCACAAAGATCTGCCTATCTTGACCTGCCCAGTGCTGGGTTTAACATGCCACCATACCCAGCTTTCATATGTGCATTATAAGGACTGAACTCAGGTTTTGGTGAAATATAACAAGCCCTTCTCTGACCAAACTATCTCCCCAACTTCCAGACAATGTTTGAAGAAGTTTCTCACCATTCTGATGCAGCTTTGGAAGATAATACGTTTTTGGTTTTGTTTATCCATTTGCCCAAGTCCACTCTCTTACACAGCTGCTGTAATATAACTGCAGACCCTGCACTGAAGTATCCCAAGCTGGGATCTAGCATGACTATCCTACCTTTGTGTCAGAGACAGCAAAGTCCAACTAAGAACTTCCAGACTCAGCTTGATTTTTCTTAAAATAAAGCCACTGGCAACTCTCTGGAGATCCAAAGGACATTAGTGATTGCCCCAGGCTATGGGTGAGAGAGGAGATTAATTAGAAAAGGTACAAGGGAACTTGTGGCAAAGAAGAGCTTCTACCGTCAGATTATAAAAGTGGTTAAACAGCCAGGTACATTCACTAGCACTAAACTGTACATCCAAGTTGACACACTTTATGTAATGAAAATTGTGTCTCTATAAACCTTGGTTTTTAGAGGAGAGACAGAGTCTCGTCCATCTCGAGATGGGCCTGACTTGCTATGTAGCTGAGGATGCCTTGAGCCTCTGATCCTGCCTCTGCCTCCTGAGTTCTGGGATTATAGAGTGCACCACCATGCCTGGTTTACGTAGTCCTGAAATGAAACACAGGGCTTCTTGCGTGCTAGGCAGCTGAGCTCCATCTCCAGCTCCTGAAGCTTATTTATTTTTCCCATGAGCTCTTTGGAATTAATTACCTGACTTACCCTGACTCCCAGTTTCAAGGCAGAATTCCATGTAAAAGTATAGATATTTTTTTTTCTTTCCTCACTTTGGTTTAAGGGTATGAGAAAGTTGCTGTGGGATGTTCTGTATGGTAAATGTGTTGCTAATAAAACACTGATTGGCCAGTGGCTAGGCAGGAAGTATAGGCGGGACTAACAGAGAGAATAAAAAGAACAGGAAGGCGGAGGGAGTCTCTGCCAGCCGCCACCAGGACAAGCAGCATGTGAAGATGCTGGTAAGCCACGAGCCATGTGGCAAGGTATAGATTTATAGAAATGGATTGATATAAGTAAGATATAAGGACAGTTAGCAAGAAGCCTGCCACGGCCATACAGTTTGTAAGCAATGTAAGTCTCTGTGTTTACTTGCTTGGGTCTGAGCGGCTGTGGGACTGGCAGGTGAAAGAGATTTATCCTGACTGTGGGCCAGGCAGGAAAACTCTAGCTACAGAAAGTCTTGGCCTAAATATTGTCAGAGACTCCCAGCAGAGGTAGTTTCCACACCAGTGACAAGGTATTTCTTCTTCATTATTTTCTCAAACAGGTGACTAGGTGTGAAGTTTTCGATGCAGATCCTATAATTTACTAAAATGCAAATGGACACAATCGGCAGTCTATGTGAAGCATGGAGGGACTGTTCCAAACTGGCCTGCAGAAGCGCCTGTCTGAAGCCTGACGTTGGAAGCACAAGTTACAGGGTTGAGAGGCCGGTGAGAAGGAGGACTTCATAGGACCCTGCAACTGCTCAGCATCCCTAGCCTGCTCCTCAGCATCCTTAGCCTGCTGCTCAGTATCCCTAGCCTGCTCCTCAGCATCCCTAGCCTGCTATCCCGATGTTTCCAGTGACCTTGGGCTGCCTCATTCTGCTCTCCTGTGGATGTAATTTCTCACTCACCATTCACAGAGCCCCATGCCTGACTCCTTGTCAATGCCAGTCCTGTCCCTCTCTGTGAATAACTCTGAATTCCTCAACCCACCCCTTATTTTTCAGTTTCTTACAATCATTCTATTCATCCAGGTGCTAAGTAAAGGACTAACCTGTCTGGCTCTTCACCACCATGGAACCATTACAGCTGTGGCACTCTTTCCCACACCCAGCACCCTAATATTCCATTCTGTAAGGATTACAGTTATCTTCCCTGGCTAAATAATTCTGAAGAATGCAAAATAAGGGTCCTCTTTTCTTTGTAGCAAAAACCTCACAAGTGGGTCCACCCTATCTGAATGCCACATGTGACATATTTAGAGAGAGTCCATTAACTTGGTCATTGAAACACTGACCTCAGTGCTCCCACCTGCAAAGTGGAGGTGTCCATAACCACCTCTCAAGGCTAGGTAACATGACAGTTCTATCATAATGTAGATGAAGAACCTAGAGTGTATGGATAACACATGATCAACACTGACTGGCACCAGCACTCCTGGACCCTTGGGTGACCCCAGCTCCTGCTGACACCCACTAGCAAGTTGTCAGTGCACTGAAATAACATTAGCTCTAATTCCAAAATTGTCCGCTGTCCTGGGAGTCATGCTTCCTTCCTAGTGCGAACTGACACACAAGCAGACGTAAAATGATTAGTTCATAAAAGATATGGTTATCTTCCCGGCGGTTCGTGTTAAGTGACATTTGGTAACCTGACTCTGAAAATCAGATCTGACATTGCCTGAGGACAGCTCAGAGGGACTTTCCAGCCACCCCTTCTTTTAGAAGCCCTTGTTATTTACTTCCAGATATCTGCTCATGTCACATCCTGAGAAGGAGATGGGCAGGTATCTCCCTGGGAAGAGAAGAGCTCCCTGGACTCGCCGTTTGCTTCACAGTTCATCACAGACTTCCTTGAGGGTGCCTGTTGAGTTATTTCTCCTTCATCTGGGTCTTTTTGTTAAGGACATCGAGTTATACTTTTCCATCTAAGAGTGCCTTCCTTCCCGAAGGTCAGAGACTTGCTTACACCTTGCATTTTGCATGCACTGTTAGCGCTCAACAAGTCTTATTTCATTTATTCAAGGGTTTAGCTTCCAGAAATTTCCCATTCCATATGGTTGTAGTATATACTAACCACACTCTATGAATCCCAAGTTAGCAAACTGATCATTCCACACGATTTTTACCACATCAAAAAGACAGCAGGTTACTTATCTGTTCTGACATGTTACACTTCTCTGCCTTGGGGTTGACATTTCTTTACTTATAGATTGTCTCTCCTTTAAAAACATTTGTATTAATCCTTTGAGAATTTCATATATTCATACAATATATTTTGACCATATTCACTCCCATTCTCTCCTCTCACTCCTCCAGGACCCACCCACTCCCAACTTCTCCCAACTTCATGTCTTTGTTCTGTTTGTCTGTCTATCCTATGACACTCTGATTTGTGCTGCCCATACAATCACAGCTGCGGGACCAGCCACGGGAGGAATCACAACCTTTAACAAGACTAGCTTTCCCTTCTCAGGTAGCCATCAATGGTCAATAGCCCCTCAGTTAGGCTTGAGGTTTGTGAAGCCCTCTCACTCCTTCTCACTGGCTTGATCTTAGGCTGGTCTTGTGCAAGACCTTTACACTGTAGCCCAGGCTAGCTTGGAACTCACTGTACAGCCCAACCTGAACTTGGTAGGTAGTACAGGCTAGCTTCAATTACAGAGTAATCTCCTTCTACAGCATCCCAAATGTTGGGATTACAGTGGGAACAACCATGCCTGGCTTTACCTCAGCTTTTAAATAAATAGATTAGCCTATATTATTGATTGTGTATGAACATTCCTAAGTCAGTTCTGAGTTTCTTAAAGGATGAGTGCCACTCTCATGCACAACTGATTATTAAGTATAGCTTAGCATAGCTGCCTCCTATGCAGTAGTTCTAAATTCCTCTACCAGAGCCAAACAATGTGGTAAACCTTAAACCACAAGTGAGTAAGGAAAATTCCTTCAGTTATGGCATTCAGAGGTTAGTAAGAAATCAGTAGGCGGATGATAATTGCAAGATAGCATGGTAAGTACTAGGACATACATATGAGTATGCAAATAGGGCTCCTGTCAGCCAGCGAGAGTTACATATGGTTTTCTAGAGAGGTTGACAGGAAAGAGGAAACATGTTCAGTAAACAAACAGAAGGCGCTCAACTGGGGTTCAACAAACTGCCTTTTGTTTTGTTGTTTTGAGATAGAATTTTGCTACATGGCCTAGGTTGGCCTTGAACTTGCAATCTTCCTGCTTCAGTTTCCTGAGTACTTAGGATCACAGGCATGTGGAAACACACAAGCCTATTCTAGTTAGTGTAACTTTCATAAAACATAAAAGCCCTTGGAATTATGAGGTTATATGAAGCATTACCTCCCTATACTTTGGGTAAAAGAGTGTCCCACATTAATATCCACTATAGAAATTCAATCATGATACTTGTCAATGATAACCATAATGTGACCTCTGGCTGCAGGAGGCCAAGGCAGACCAAGGTGGATATGAACTGTCAAAGAACTCAAAGCATTCTTGGGGAAACAGACATCTAAGCTTCAAACAATAATGCGTTAACTCCTTGTCCAGTATCTACTTTACCACCTGGCTCTGAAGTGGTCCCTCCACATGATTCATTCCCACATTGTCCTAGGTTCATTCTGTTGCTATGATAAATCTCTCTGCCCAAAAGCACTAAGGGGAGGAAAGGGTTTATTTCATCTTAAACTTCTAGTAACAGTCCATCCTAAAGGAAGGTTGGGGAGGAATCTGGAAGCATGAGCCATGGCGGAATGCCATTTGTTGGCACTCTCTTAGCCAAAGGGATGATGCCTCCCACAGTGAACCCCAACAGCAATCATCAATTAAGGTAATCTCTCACAAACATGGCTTCAGGGAAACCTGTTCTAGGCAATTTTTAAATTTATGCTCCTTCTTCCCAGGAAATTCTAGGTTGTGTCAAGTTGACAGTAGAAACTAACCAGGACACAGGTTAAATGAGGATACCTCACACCTAAGAACACCCTGGAGAAAATACACAATGTGAACTTGAAGGGGAAGACGACTGTAGTAGAAGTAAATCAAAAAGGGAAGAGACAAGTCAGACTAACAATGGTGCAAAACAGGAAAAAAAATGTTCATCTAGATCACTTAACTTACCAAATATTAAATAACAACTAATAAGGGTCAGCACTCACCACTTCTGTTCTCTTACATCAGCTCCTGTGAGGGAAGCACCTAGAAGCCAGCTCTACTTGCTGCATTCACAAGGAGTGGCTGCCAAAAGACAGTCCTGTGCCAAGTATAAAATCTCCACTCCAAAGGAACATCAGTACCATAGCTACATAGTCAGTTCCATAAAAGAAAATTATATTCACAATTTTTGCTCACATCCCAATAATAACACATGCAACTTTTCACACAAGTAAAAATACCATGTTGTAGATGTAACCAACCGTCTTATTAAATAAGAAACACAGAGCCAAGGTAAAGATAAAAGCCCAAGAGGTCAGAGCTAGGGGCCTTACCACCTGCTGCCAACCAGCTTCTTCCGCCAAGAGACCTCTCCGAAAAGGGAGCTACTTTCTGTGCGTTTGTCTTATAAAGAGTTCTTGTTCTTCCTTCTCATTGGTTGTAAACCCAACCACATGACCGTCTCGTCACTGCCTATCTGTAGGTCACTCCAGGTCTTCTAAGGTTGGTATTGAGATTAAAGGCGTGTGTCTCCAATGCTGGCTGTATCCTTGAACACACAGAGATCCAGAGGGATTTCTGTCTCTGGAATGGTAGGATTAAGGGCGTGTGCTACCACTGCCTATCCTCATGTTTAATATTGTGGCTGTCCTGTTCTCTGACCCCAGATAAGTTTATTAAGGTACACAATATTTTGGGGAACACAATACCATGTTTTTGTAAAAATTACAAAAAACCTTTAAAAATAATAACCATATTAAAATATTATAGATGTAGCAATACGCAACACAAGGAATGAGCTGCTGTGAGCAGCAGGATGAAAAATAAATGTCAGAAAATCAAATGAACATTCATTAAATTCTTACATTAAACCATGATGAAAGAAAGAGCATATTCTAAATCGTCATTACTTAATCATTTCTAGTTAGTCAAATGGTCATTAAAATACAAAATCTTTTGGAAATGTGAGGTTAAATTCTGCATTTCCTCACGACACATTAGGTTACAGACTGGCCTATACTAATTCAAGCCACTGAGGAATAAAATAGCCAGATTCATCAGAATTCCACCCACTAACCTATGCTCTCCAGAATGACAGAGTTCAAATTTATTATCCTAGATATTAAAACTCAAGGGTGTTACTTTAATGAACTTAATTATGCAAAACAGCAAATGCAAGAATGTACTCACAAAACAGCAATTTGAACCAGATGGGTGATTACAGCAGCTTGCTACAGATGGCACAGAATACAATGTATTTTCCAAGTTTGGTTTTGATCAAAAAAAAGTAAATTGAAAACACTTTCCTACCCATAAAATAATAGAGGGAATATGTTAAAAACTTAGAAATTCATTTTCACAAATAATTTTTGAAAATGATGAATTTCCTTGTTTCTGTAATGACAAATGCTGTTTCCAAATAAAAGACCATTATAACGGGAAAAAAGGTTCATAAAAAAGATAAACAAAGGCATTTACTCTTTCAATGTAACCAATTTGCCAAGGCGGAATGTCAAAATAGAAATGTTTTCCACATTGAAAAGCCAGAGCTATTAGGCAATAGGGAAGAACCCGAGTATTGATGGTGTAAAAATGAGCAAGTGGTAAATTATATATTTAAAAGGAAAGCAAAAGCTCAGATGAGGAAGAAGGAGACCTGAATGTTTCATTCATTGTCATCTTCTGGAGAAGAATGGAAGACACTGATTATGACTAAATGTAAGGAATGAAGGAAGAAGCAAGACCGGGACCCTCTGCTTCCAAACATTCCTTGCCATTAGCAAAGGATGGGGGTGTGCAGAGAAGACAGGATGGACAAGACTGGAAGGGAGATATAAAGAGGAGAGCAACGGGTGTAAGATGCTGCCATCCCTACTCTAGGTGCCATTTTTAAAGATTTTAAAGATAAATCTAGTAAAAAAAAAATAGTTGAACCTAATGAGTCTCAAATGTTGGTATCTCATGGGTCAGTGGTAGAATTTTCCAGATAAATCCTCATCTATGTAACTGCACTTCCCCCAAACCTCACTGTAGCTAGAGTTTTCCTGGTCCTGCCTAGCACACGGTCAGGACAAATCTCTCTCACCCTCCAGTCCTGCAGCTGCTCAGACCCAACCAAGTAAACACACAGAGACTTATATTTTTTATAAACTGTATGGCCATGGCAGGCTTCTTGCTAACTGTTCTTATATCTTTAATCAACCCATTTCTATTAATCTATAAGTTACCACGTGGCTCATGGCTTACCGGTATCTTAACATCTTCTCATGGTGGCGGTTGGCAGCATCTCCTGACTCAACCTTCCTGTTCCCAGAATTCTCTTCTCTGTTTGTCCTGCCTATACTTCCTGCCTGATTACTGGGCGATCAGCATTTTATTTATAAGGAGCAATATCCACAGCACCTCGCCTTTTGGAATGAGATACAGAATGAACAGAGATGGTGAAGACTCCCTCAGGTAGTCCACAGGGGATGCGGCAACTGAGATACCATTTTTATTCTGAAGGCTCCCTGGTGTTAATCTGCCTTAAACCCAAGCGCATTTAATGTGGGTGAAGTACCTGCATATCTTCAATGAGACATGTATCACCCATCAAGATAAGCAACAGGAAAAATTCTCAGCTATCTAAACACCTTTCAGCAAAGGATTGATTAAATGTCAAAGTATATAACACATAGATG
The DNA here is from genome assembly GCA_902168405.1 of Peromyscus aztecus. NCBI lineage: Eukaryota > Metazoa > Chordata > Mammalia > Rodentia > Cricetidae > Peromyscus > Peromyscus aztecus. The sequence continues at coordinate 17,895 of CABHPQ010175656.1, forward strand.
GCTATTATTTAAAATGATAGCACCAAGCTAAATATCTGTTATTTTATTCCAATAATCTTTCATTAAATGTATGCATGGGCATTATTTAGAACATCCACTGTCACTGATAAATCAGAGGTTTGTATGATGAAAAGCCCTTGTGTCTCTGCCTCTTGCCTATTCAAGATCAATGGCTTTGCCTTATTTTTGACTCTGTTGGTATAAATTACTTCACTTCTAAGGAATGTATTTATACTTCCATGACTTAATCAACAACATTCAACATCATGTGTTAGCATCCAATATAAATGATAACTTAGTCCTCATTACTCTTGAACACTCTCTCTTGCAGATTCCACAGAAAATGCTGATTGCCTACCCAACACTAACCTTGAGCCCATTGGTCTCTTCATGATGATGGAGTATTAAGTATAAATAGGAAAACCAAACTTCTCTGAGAGGTTTGAAAAGTCAGTCAGGAGTCTAAGAAAGACTTCCTAGATGACGAGAAAGATATTAGAAGAACTGGTTTTCTGGACTTTCCCATAACTAGATGCAATGGCTGGAATTCCCACAGCCATTGTGCTAACTGCTGAAGAATGGAATTGAAGGAACAGAAGGGAGAAGGTCATTTTCTTAGGGACGAGGAGCCCAGCACTGCTGACACTATGGCTGAACTTCCACATACCTACTTCCTATGTGAGGTGGGAGTTCAGTCTTAGATACCTGTCTGCCATGTTGCTCTTCCTGCTGTAATTAGATGTGCCTTAACCAGCAGGCAGAGCCCACAGTTTCTTTCTGCATTCACTTACAAATTTTATACATGTGATGCATATGTTTAGATAGTGTATGTGTGGTGATATGTGTGATGTGATGTGTTTATGATGTTTGTGTTGTATGTGTGTGATATGTATGTGCTTTGTATGTGACATGCCTGATGTGTGTGTGTGTAATAGGTCTGAGCATTGTGTGTATATGATGTGTATGTGATGACTGAATAATTTGTGTGCATATAATGTGTGTGATGTATGTATAAAGTATATGTGCATAATGATGCATGTTTGTGTGATGTATGCATATGATGTATACATGGTTGGAATGTGTATGTATGTGTGTTTATAATTGTTAAGCTGGATATTCAATATTAGTTGTTTTCATCTGTATAATGTTTTCATTGCTAAATACTTACTATATTTACCTTTCTTATGCTATCTATGGTTCTTGGCATTCCCAAATGAGCCTGAACTTTGTGTGGTTTGCTCTCAGCCTTTGGTCATTACTTCCTCCTCTATGGGGATCGTGCACAGCTGTCTTTCAAGGCAATTTTCACCTAATACAGTGACTCTAGAGTAACTCAGTAATTGAACATCCTGCCTGGGACACTTCAGGGAGTAAAAGTTGGTGTCACCGTTGGTAACTGTGCCAGAACTACAGATATAAGTCATGATCATACAGAGAAAGCCAAGGCATCATGCACCCACAGACTCATGCAAAGGTCTATCAAAACATTTGATGAACAGCTCCTACCTTGGGCTCTTCCTTCTCTAGCTAGAGGTAGAATAGTTGTACCTTAGCACACTGCACTAGAGCTATATAACTTACTGTCACAGAAACTATCCTATTTCTTCCTGTTTTAGACAGCCTCTGCCTAGATCTCCAAGGTTTCTCTTCATCCTGGAAAACCATAGTTTGTAGTATTTTCTGCTATGGTGGTTTAGTTTGTTGTTTTGATGGACTGTATTAGCCTCAGGAAGCCTCCAAGAAAATTGAATTTTTGAAATATGGAAATGTGAAAGTACCTTTATTTTACATATAAATTTAATTGACAATTTGGTTAGAATAGTAAAGGACCCAAATTCAAAGATAGTTTCTAGTAAATGAATGTTGCTTTCACAAAATTTTATTTTTTACTTCATTACCATTTTAATACTTCATTTTCTTCCCAATTATAAAGTTTCTTTTATAATTCTTTTTGTCTTAAGTTCAAGCACCTGTTATATTGCATGGGGTTTGTGAGCCATACATATAGTTAACACATTGATTAGAATACTTGTATGTATGTGTCTGTTCATGTGGGTGCACATGAGTGTGGAGACCAGAGGACGTATTCTGGTGTCATTCCTTGGGTACTGTCCACCTTGCTTTTTGAGATGGGATCTGTCACTGGCCTGAACTTCACCAAGTAAGATAGGTCAGCCATGCAGTGATTTCCAGGGATTTACTTGTCTATCTCCCCTCACTGGGGTCACACAAGCACCTGACTCTTACATAGCTTCTGGAGATGGAACTTGGGTCCTCATGTCTGCTAGGAAAACACTCTTCCAACTGATCAACCCCTGCTGGAACACTTCTTTACTTCCTGAGATTCAGCTGTCATGTCTCTGTATGTGCTTTTTAGCTCTTTTGCTGACTGATCACATTTCCACAGTAAATGTTATTTCCCATGGCCATATTGGACCTTTTTATTTGATTAATCAGTTTCTGTCATTTTTCTTGATACTTAAAATTGAATTAATATTCCTCTCCAAGAGCCCCCTCTCTTGGCTTCCTTTTTTCCCCACTCACTCTGCATATATAACATTGTAACAGGGTTACCCTTTTCTTTTCTTCCAACCTATTTAAAATAAATTCTTCCCGAGCAGTACTTCTTGAATTAGCTCACTTAGGTTCATTTGTACTGCCCAAGTGTAGATCAGATCTTCATCACTTCTTGTCCTGACTCTATGGAGCCTGATCTCTGAACTGCATTCTTTGATATTTGGATTCTCACTTGTCATTTAGATGATTAAAAACATGACTCCATCCTGCACTGCTCATCTCTGTTTCTTCTGCTCTGAGTAGACTGTGTTACTTACTGATCTTTATATATGAAGGACCTTCTATGTCCAAGGAAGATGTTTCTAAGTCTTAAATATGTTCTCAGAAACAGATCAGATGAAAGATTACTGGGAAGTTATCTTATCTCCCTCATTATTTGTCTATCTAGCCATATCTACTTGACATTCATCCACCTCTCTGCTGTCAATATCTATCATTCATCCATATGTCCATTCATCTATCTTTTATCTATCATCTATCTATCTATCATCTCCTATCTATATAAATATTCATCATCTATTTATTATCTATATATTTATCATCAATTTACCTATCTAGTATCATTGATCATCTCTGTCCCTGTCTACCCTTGCTGGGTTTAGCTGTTGTTCCATTCCATTTGTCCTGTTTCTTCAACTGCTGTGTGAACTTCTGGGGAAGAGCCTGCTGCTTCTGTTTCATTGTCTTCTCTACAGTGCTTGTCAAGCTACCTGGAAAGCGAGAGAGATGGAGAGAGCATTTCTTTGTTCACAATTTGAAATAAGTGACTGTTATGAAATTGTATCATGAAGGAGTAGCTCAAGTCCCTTGGGTATCTCAGGGATTTTATACACAGGTGTTCAGTTCACCGTGACCAGGATCTTTCCAATCATCTTTTCCTCTGCTGCACTGTTCACCATCCTCTGCTGCTCCTCTACAGTAATGGATTGTTTATCATGTCAAATGCCTGAGGAAGATCTTGAATCCATCTTCACTTCTTCTACTCAGGCTTGCTACTGTATCCAAACCTTCACTACAATCTATTCATTCTATCTGCCCTGCAATGACCCTCTACTCTAGCCTCTTCCTCTTCTCTGCTATGGTCAAGATCCTGGATCCTGTTCCTGATTTCTGGCAATAACTCCTGCCTCTGTTTCTGAAAAGTTTCTCTCATACTCATCAGCCTTATTTGTGTATTAAAAAGTATTTATTTGAGTGACCATGACAGCCCCTCCCCTGATCCCCAGCCCCTCCTTCCCTCATCACCCTATCCTGCCCACACCTACTACAGAAGCTCCCCTTCTCCACCAGAAGCAACACCAGCACCCAGATCTCCAGAGGTCATGCCAGCACCCAAATTCCCAGTCCACACTTCCAGTGGAAGGCCCCTGCTCCACCAGATGCCATGCCAGCAACCAGATTTCCAGAGGCCACACTAGTGCCCAGAACACCAGAGAACTCCTGACTAGACCAAACCCAGCCCTCAACTTGGGTGGAAATTTTCTGCTCAATCAGAGGCCACTCCAGAAAAAATACCAGAAAGGAAACGGAAACCAAGGAACAAATCACCCATCCAAAAAGGACAAACTCAGAAATTGGCTCCTATAATCACCCCATATCCAGATCCCTAAACACCAAAATAAGAACACAATCAACAATAGCCAGGGCAATATGTCATCACCAGAACTCAGCCAACCTGCTCCAGCAAGCCCTGAATATTCCAACACAGATGAAGCACAAACAAAACAAAACAAAACAAAACAAAACAAAACAAAACAAAACAAAAAAACCACCACCACCACCACCACCACTGAAACAACAAGGAAAAAAAAAGCCTTAAACCCAACTTTAAACAGATGACAGAGATCCTTAAAGAAGGAATAAATAAATCTCATAAAGAAAGCCAAGAAAAAACAAACAGGTGAAGGAAATGAATAAACCTGTTTAAGACCTAAAAGTGGAAACAGAATAAATAAAGAGAACACAAACTAAGGGAATTATGGAAGTGGAAAATCTAGACAACAAACAGGAACTACAGAGGCAAGTACCATCAAGAGAACATGAGAGATGGAAGAGAGAATCACAGGCATTGAAGATATGATAGAAGAAAGAGATACATAGGTCAAAGAAAATGTTAAATCCCCCAAATCTCTGACACAAAACATTCAGGAAATCTGGAAAACCATGAAAAGACCAAACCTAAGAATAATAGGAATAGATGAAGGATAAGAATCCCAGCTCAAAGACCCAGGAAATACTTTTAACAAAATCATTGAAGAAAATTTTCCTAACCTAAAGAACAAGATGCCTATAAAGGTACAAGAAGCTTATAGAACACAAAATAGTTTGGACCAGAAAAGAAAGTCCCCTTGCCACATAATAATCAAAACACTAAACACAGAAAACAAAGAAAGAATATTAAAAGTTGCAAAGGAAAAAGGCCAAGTAACATATAAAGACAAACCTATCAGAATTACACCCAACTTCTCAGTGTAGACTCTAGAAGTCAGACAGGCCTGGATATGATAAATGTCCTGCAGAGTCTGAGATCATAGATGCTACCCTAGATTACTATATCCAGCAAAACTTTCAGTCACCATAGATGGAGAAAACAAGATATTCCATGGTGAAGTCAAATTTAAACAATATCTATCCACAAATTCAGCCATATAGAAGGTACTAGAAAGAAAATTCCAACCCAAGAAGGTTAACTATGCCCATGAAAATATGAGAAATAATCTCACACCAGCAAAACCCTAAGGGAAACACACACACACACACACACACACACACACACACACACACACACACCAATTCCCCCCAAGAAAGGCACAGACTAACAGAATGGATGTGAAAATGGGATCCATCCTTCTGCTGCATACAAAAAACACACCTCAACATCAAAGATAGACATTACCCCAGAGTAAAAGGCTGGAAAAAGATTTTCCAAACAAACAGATTAAGAAACTAATATAAAAAAATAGACTAAACCAAAGTTAATAAAAGAAACAGAGAAGGAAACTTGATACCTATCAAAGGAAAAATCAATCAAGATGATTTTCAGTTCTTAACAATTATGCCTCAAACACAAGGGCACCCACATTTGATTTTTTTATGTATTTAAAAGTTTTTTTTTCCGTTTTTACATACCAACCACAGTTCCCTCTCCCTTTCACTCCCCCCCCCTCACATTTCATCTCACCTCCCATCCACTCCTCAGAGAGGGTAAGGCCTTCTGTGGGGAGTCAACAAAGTCTGGCATATTAATTTGAAACAGGACCAAGCCCCTCCCCTCTGCATCAAGGCTGAGCAAGGTATCCCTCCATAGGGGATAAGCTCCAAAAAGCCATTTCATGTACTAGGGATAAATCTTGGTCTCACTGCAAGTAGCCCCACATACTGCCCAAGCCACACAACTGTCACCCACATTCAGAGGGCCTAGTTCTGTTCCATACAGGTTCAGTTCCTCAGCTGTCAGTCCAGAGTCAATGAGCTCCGACTATCACCTTGGGGGAGGCATGGAGGGAGAGAGCAAGGAAAGAGATATTCTGACATAAGAAGCCATTATGCAGGAGAAACCTGGTGCTAGGGAAATTCCCAGGAACCCATAAGGATGAACCCAGCTAAGACTCCAAGCAATAGTGGAAAGGGTGCCTGAACTGGCCTTCTCCTGTAATCAGATTGGTGACTACCCTAATTGTCATCATAGAACCTTCATCCAGTAACTTATAGAAGCAGATGCAGAGATCCATAGCTAAGCTCTGGTTGGAGTCCAGTCGAAGAGAGGGAGGAGGGCACTCACATTTGTAAAGGAAATACTACTACAGCCTAAATCACACATCAACCCTCACACATTGATAGTGGGTGACAATATCCCACTGTCACCAAAGGGTAGATCATCCAGACAAAAACTAAACAGAGAAATAGTGGCGCTAACAGATGTTATAAACCAAATGGACCTAACATATCTACAGAACATTTCACCCAAACACGTCTTCTCAGCACCTCATGGAACCACTGACTATATACTCAGTCACAAAGCAAGTCTCAAGAGATACAGGAAACTGAAATAACCTCCTGCATCCTGTCAGATCACCACAGATTAAAGCTGCATTTCAACAACAACAGAAAGCATAAAAACTCATGGAAACTGAACAACTCTCTACTGAATGACTACTGTGTAAAGGCAGAAACAAAGAAATTAAAGACTTCTTAGAATTCAATGAAAATGAATGCACAACATACCCAAACTTATGGGACATAATGAAAGCGGTCCTAAGAGAAAGTTCATAGCACTAAGTGCTTTCATAAAGAAATTGCAGAGACCTCATACTTGCAAATTAACAGCACACCAACATAAAACCAGATACACTGAACTTGATAGAAGGGAATAGCCTTGAATACATTGGCACAGGAGACAGCTTCCTGAACAAAACACCAATAGCCCAGGCACTAAGGTTAACAATTAATAAATAGGACCTCATGAAATTGAAAAGCTTCTGTAAGGCAAAGGACACAGTTAATAGTACTAAACAGCAGTTTATAGAATGGGAAAAGATTTTCACCATCCCTGCATCTGACAGAGAGCTAATATCCAAAATATATAAAGAACTGAAGAAACTAAACATCAAAAAAATAATCCAATTAAATAATGGGGTACAGCTCTAAATAGAGAATTCCCAACAGGGGAATCTCAAATGACAGAGAAGCACTTGAAGAAATGTTCAGCATCCTTAGCCATCAGGGAAATGCAAATCAAAAAGACTCTGAGATTGTATCTTACACCTGTCAGAATGACTAAGCTAAAAAACGCAAGGGACAGCTCATGCTGTCGAGGATGTGGAGCAAGGGGGGCACTCTATTGCTGGTGGGAGTGCAAACTTGTACATCTACTTTGGAAATCAATATGGCAGTTTCTCAGAAAATTGGAAATTGACTTACCTCAAGACCCAGCAATACCTAGGCATATACACAGAAGGTGCCCCATCCTACCACAAGGACAGTTGCTCAACTATGTTTATAGCTGCTTTATTCATAATGGCCAGAAACAGGAAACAGCCTAGATATCCCTTAACTAAAGAATGGATAAGAAAATGTGGTACATTTACACAATAGAGTACTGCTCAACTGTTAAAAACATTGACATGAAATTTGTAGGAAAATGGGTATAACTAAAAAAAAAATCATCCTGAGTGAGGTAACCCAGACTCAGAAGGATAAACATGGTGTGTACTCACTCATAAGTGGATATTAGCTGTAAAGTAAAGGATAATCACGCTACAATCCACAGACCCAGAGAAGCTAAGTAACAAGGAGGGCTTAAGGTGGGGGAGAATGAATCTCTCTGGGAAGGGGAAATAGGATAGACATCAAAGGTGGAGGGAGTTGAGGAGGGATCAGGTGGAGGGGGGATGGAGGGAGAGAGTACTGGGAAAGACAACTGGAATTGGTGGGGCATCGTCCCTAGATGCCCGATCTAGAAATCCAGTACAATGGAATCCCCTAGGAATCTTGAGGGTGATCCTAGCTAAGACTCCTAGCAATGTGGGACATAGAGCCTGAACTAGCCATCTCCTGTAACTGGGCAAGACTTCCAGTAGAGGGATTGGAACACTAACCCAGCCATGTAACTTTCAACCCACAATTTATCCTGCCTATAAGATGTGCAAGGGTAAAGGTGGTGCAGAAATTATGGGAATACACAACCAATGACTGGTCCATCTTGAGACTCTTGCCACAGGAGGGAGTCCATCCCTGATACTGCCTGGAGGGCCAAGACTCAGAGGCTGGATAGCCTAGAGGCCTGGGATAGATAGGATAGAAAAAAAAAAAGGCCAATGAGATTATTTCTAATGATGTTCTGCTATACTCATAGATTTGGGCCTAACCCATTTGTCATCAGAGAGACTTCAGCAATGATGGAAACAGATGCACAGACCCACAGCCGAACATTAGAAGGAGCTCAGGGAACCTTTCTGAAGAGGGGAAGGAAGTAGGAGTCAGAGAGGTCAAGGACATCCCAAGAAAACCCACAGAACCAACTAACCTGGGTTCATAGGGGCTCACAGAGACTGAACTGACACCAGGGAGCCTGTAGGGAATGAACTAGGCACGATGCATGTATGTTTCAGTTTTGTAGCTAGATCTTCTTGTGGGACTCCTAACAGTGGGAGCCGGGGCTGTCTGTTACTGACTTTTGGAACCCTTTTCCTCATCCTGAACTGCCCTGTCCATTGTTAATACGAGGGAAGATGCCTAGTCTTCCTACAAGTTGATATACCATGGCTGGCTGATATTCATGCGAGGATATCCCGTTTCTGAAGAGAGACTGGTGGATTGATGGGGGGCAGGCGGAGGTGGAGAAGAGAGACTGGGAGGAGAGTTTGGTTGGGGGCCAGGCGGAGGTGGAGAGGAGAGACTGGGAGGAAAGGAGGGAGGGAAAATTGCAGTCAAGATGTAAATAGTAAGAAAATATTTATGCATTTCTTTCATTTATATTAGTGTATACTCAGGAAAACTGCATACAAACACAAGCTTGAAGAATAATTATGGAGTGAATGCCGGAAGAACCCCTCATCCTTAGAGGCAGGATATTGCCTCTGTCTCCCATGAGTCTTCCTTATCATACTTCCCCTTCCAACCCAAAGGAAAGCACTTTCTCTGGTGTTTGTAATAACATTTTCATTTCTTTTCTCTCCAGTTGCCCCTGATGGATGCTTCCCTAAAGAAAATATCTTGGTTTTGAACTTTATGTAGATTTATGCAAATGAAATTAGAGCACATATGGATCTTCTGAGATTGCTTCTTTCTATCTATGTGGTGTTGCTGAGATTAATCGGTTCAGTGTGATATTGTCTGTTTTTATTCTGCACAGCCTTTTATGGACTGACTGACTATTCATGTTGGTTCAAGCCATGCTATTATTATTAGATATGTGGACTCTACACTTTTTATTATTATAAACAGAGCTGCCCTGAGCATATTTTGAGCATACCATGATATGGATGTGTGTGATATTCTGTAAGACTGGTATATTGGAATGAACTTCTCTGATATATATATATATATATATATATATATATATATATATATA